>PVJH01040593.1:0-15572 GCA_004026705.1 Nesogale talazaci
CCCTTGATCCTGCCACCAGACCCACTAGGTGGATCTCTGGAAAACCAAGGCGAAGAGAGGATCTTCTCTGTGCCTGGAGCACCTTCCAACAGGCACTCTGTGTGTGCTGTACAGCCTTCATAGCAACTCTCTCCTCCACCCTCCCCAACTTGTGCTTTAAGTGGGCTAAATGAATGCTGAGCTGGAAGGTGCGTGCACTAAGATACATTTTGCATGCTAAAATTATAGCGAAGAAACACTTCTTGAAAATGACAGAAAAATAATAATAATAACCATCATTTGATTAGATCTAGAGCCAACCTTGCTTCTCTAACATAAATGTGCCGCCCTGTGTGTCAAGGAGTTACGAGCCACTGGCAACGTCACTGTCCTCTGCATTTACAGGACGTTTTACATATGGTGCCGATGAGTCGGAGTTGACTCAAGGGCAGCAAGCTTTTGAGTCACATGTGACTGTAGCCATCTCTTGTAAAGCTATCCATTGGCTCAGGTAGGGCAGTCATGTTTATCTCATTGTGATGGAGAGAGAAACAAAGAGACCAGGGCTCCAAGCTACAAGTTACCATTTGAACACTGTTTAAACAACAGAAGACTTAGATATTGAGAAAAGAGATGATCCGAGTAGAGTCGTCTGAATAGTGAGGTCTTCAAATGCAGTCATTTCTGATAAAACACACAAGTTGCTAATGGCAGGGCTTCTGAGCCAGCACTCTGGCCAAGGGAGCTTGGATTTGCATGGCTACTCCACTAAACCTCCCCAGACACCTGGCAGGGGAGGGTATGTACCACCTCACCAGGCTACAGGTAAGGACAGTGAGGCCCAAAGAGGATGGATGAGTTCTCCACCGCCACTGTCAACTCCTATGTTCCTGCACATGACACCCCACCCACCCCCATTCTCTCCACTACTCCATGCTTTCCCTCACCAAGCACCACATTCTCAATCTCATGTAGTGAGTGTAAAGGCTGCTAGATGTACTTACCATAATCCACCTTTTAGCTCCCCCCCACCAGGAGAAGCTTCAGGTACCACCAGCTCCTAATTCAACAATTATTAAGAATTTAAGATCTGAGGGCCGAGCCCCGGTGGCGTAGTGGTTGTGCGCGGGACTGTGGCCCACTGGGACGGAAGTTCAATTCCAGCAGTGGGGCTGGGCCTCCTACTCCCACCACCGGAGAGCAGTGATGCCCAAAAAACAAAACAAAAAAACAAACAAACAAAAAAAGAATTTAAGATCTGATGAAACAAAACTTTCTGAGCCACATGCTCATCTATCATCAGACCAGAAGAACCAGATGGTACCTAGCTACCACTAATTGCTCGGAGATGGTAATAGCTCTGAGAAAAAGATGAAGAGCTCAGATTCTTATTTCAAATAAAAAATAGACAAACTGGAATCATAGAGAATGGCAGATCTCCTGAGACTGTCACCCAGAGATACTCCTTAAACCTAGAACCCAGCCAACCTCTAAGCTCCCCTCTAGCAAAATAGCACCAAGCGGCCCACAAAACAAAGGGCATGAGCCATGAGACATAAACCTTCCATAACACCATCAGCATGAGCCCCAAAGGCCCACAATGACTCAAAGGCAATGATGAGAATGGGGCGGAGAAAGCAGAGAATGGATAAGGGCCCAAACTAGGCACAACTGACGAGCATGTTGACTGGGAGGTTTGTGTTTAGTAGAGGTCACCGTTCCCCAAATCCTAGATGGCCTAAACATTAAAAAGTAATGTCATTGTAAAATGTCAAAGAAAATTTTCAAATGGAACCTGGCTTACAATATAAACTTTTACCCCAAACTCAAAATATCTTTTTTAAAAGGCGGCTCTCCTGTCCCATCCTCCTGTCTAAAGCAGCATTTAGCAGGCACGAACACATCCCCTGAAATACTTGTTCCTAAACCTGAATTGCCACCTTGCTCTCTGGTGGTGCAGTGAGGCCCCGGCTGGGAGCCAGGTGACTGGTTTCAAGGGAGTCCAGAGCCTTTATTCCTCCACAGGAGGCTCTGGCTTTTCTTCAGGCTACAGAGAGTCCTTGGTAAATGAGGCAAACCACTGGCTGGCTAGCTTTGGTTTCAGACCCTGCTCTTATCCCAGGAGCAGGTCCTCAAGAATAAGCGGCTGCCAATCTCACCTGAGAGACGTCGGGGACAGAGGACCGTCCCCAAAGGCTCCCCAAAGGCGGGCCCCACAGAGAACCGTCCCTGTAAATAAGCACGTCCTCACAAGCCCCGGAGCAGGAATGGCTTGGGTTAGGTCTCCAAGAAGTCTGGCAGTCAACACAGGAGACTTGAGCAGAGAGGACAAGGAAGGAAAGCACAACAACCACACTGAGGGTTTTCTCATCTGGGTGTTGTTATGAGCTTCTTCTGTTGTCCAATATATGAAATCCAAGATGGGTGCATCTGTAGACCGCAACTGCATTAATGGCTTCTTGTGGGTACAGCAGGGGAGGATGGTAATGAGTGCACAATTCTTCTCGATATGATGGAACTTTTTAATTGTATGATGTGAATTATGTCCCAATAAAAGTGTTCAAAGTAATAAATAAAAAAGACTCTTCTCATTGATATGCTACTTGGTATCTGCTATTCAGTTACCACTTTCTGGCTTTCTGACTTCTCAAAGTGACCCCAGGACATTCTAAAAGTATTGCCCTGCAGGCATAAAGCCCCATTCAACACTGCCTCCGGGCTTCTTATGGCACTTAGTCTCTTTGTTCTAACTCCCAATCTCTCTAGAATCCAAGGATCTTGGGGAACTTAATAATGTGCCTATTGAGGTCCCATAACTAGAAACTGAAAAAACTTAATTCCAGGAATACAAGAGGTCCCCAATTCTTCAAGTGTCATTTGGGGCTGCAGAGAGGAGAGGTAGCCCTCAAGAATTAGTACCGCAAGCATCACCCCATTCCCTCAACATTCCTTAATCTCCTTTAGGATTTTTGTGTCTTCCTCTCTCCATGGTAAACAGACAAGCAACAAAACATTTGCCCATTTCAACATGTTTTACATGTCTAATTCCGTGACATTATTCCCTTCTATTTTGTTGTTCAAACATCACCACCACCCAAATAGCTGTTTCCTGTTTCCCTTCTGTTTCCCTGCGCTTTCCAAATATCTCCTCCTGTTTTATTTTATTTACTTAACACTTTCACAGAACTGCTCATTTAGCTCTGAGTGTCACCACTGCTGATCTCTGTAGTTCTCGAAGGGAGCTGAGAATCTTACTTAAATGGGTCTTTGAGCTTACCCTGTTTGGAAAATGTCAAGAGTTACAACCGCTGGGTGCACAGGACTGCACTGGAACAGGCTCCTATTCCAGATGTGCGGGAGCTTGGCTTTGAGGAACCAGTGCATGGTCCCAGTCCCTCTCTCAGTGTGGAGGCTGTCTGCACAGCACTTGCCAGCCTGGTTCAGTGCCCACCAAGGCAGTGAGTCTGCCCAGAGGGCTGGAGTCCAGAGATGTGGGCTTCAAATGGAGTGAGCCCCCTTACCTCTCTGAGCCTGAGTGCTTTCCCTTGTAATGGGGGTCATAACATCCCTCTCCAAAAGGCTATTGGGAAAATATGCTGGAAAATAGCCTACAGAAGTGCCTGACACAGAGTAGGTGCTCATAAAATATTTGCTGAATGAGTGAATGAGAAATGCCTACGAGGATCCCTACTTTACCGCAAGGCCATGCCTCCAAATGAACTGGGTAATCTTTGCAGACGTCTGGACTCAGATCACAGAGAGGCCAGAATCTAATGGGTCACCAGCCTTCAGAAAGCAGTTGGTGTCTACTCTCACTGCCAAAGGAAGGAAGAATGAGACACTAACATGCCAAAAATGCTTCATCGTTGGCTCTCCCCCAACTGTGCTACAATGTAATTTGGAGAAATCAGTCCTCCTGCCACTTTGCCCCATCCCTTCAAGGAGGGTTAATACACTGAACAGAGCGAACCAAAGAATGGAATGAAAACACCCAAGAGAAAATTTCAGAGTGATTAAAGACTCGGGAGGATAATATAAACATCATCTGTATGTCCCTTTGGTGGACTGTGAGTAAAAACCTCTGCTTTGGTGAGTGATTATCCATTCTCTTAGATTGGCCTTCTGTGTACTTCATGTGTTCGTTCTCTTTCCCCTTCTCTCTCCCTGGCTCAGGAAGACCCTCGGCTCGATCCCGGGTGAGCCCTTTATTTATTTTTCATGGGTCTCCTGTTGCACAGAAACATGAAGACGCGAGAGGTTGGCATCTGCACTCCATTTGCTCGCTCAAGAACTTAGACCCAGCACGTGTGAATCTGGTCTTACGCTAGTGGAAAGCCCTGGATTTAACAGAGTAAAAGTTGTTCAGTGATCTATCGAATCTTGAGATTTTATCAAATTAAACCCAGATATTTTCAGATGCTCTCGGTGGCCAGCTCATTCTGTAAAGCACTGCTTTTGTCCCAGTAACCTGCACCTTGCACTCATCTCCCTCCCACTATCATGGGACCCCACAACTCACGATTGCTGGTTGATTAATTGTGAGCTTTGATTTTAATTTCATAGGATCGTCAATATCCATGAAAAGATGAAGACCAAACATGTAATCTAATGAAGCAACAAACACATTAAGAAATGTACACTCTCCTCCTTCAGTGGTTATATTAAAGGAAGCTGGGCGAGAAGCCAGATATTCAGAATTTTGTCTCTACTAGCCAGCTTCATACCCCTGAGCTGCCACTCAGCTTCTCTGGGCCTGAGTTTTCTGTCAAATGAGAGGGCCATGTTCTCCATGAAGCCTGTAGAGCACAGGCTGGAGGCCAAATTCCAGCTCTGCCACACATTGGCAGGGCAACCTTGAATGAGTTAGTGACCTTTCTGAGGCTTGGTTTATCTGTGGAAGATAATACCAACCTTGCAAGGTTGTTAGAAGAGTGCTGATAATGTGGCTGGCTCTGGGCAGACACTTAACCTTCAGCTGTGTTTGTGTTTGTTTTCTTTCTTTTGCTAACTTTGTAGACTCTACTCCAAAGCAGCTTTGTGTGGTTTCCCATATTGCAAACCTCAGTCTTATTAGCCTGCCATAGATCAAAGAATTGAGGCATAGATTCTTCCTTTTGCAGGAAGGCACAAAACCCAGCCTTCTGTTTAAACCTCTATTTAAAGGGATCACCTGCTTGGCAGAGTGATTTAAGACCAACAGGTGTGCTTCTTCCATGGCAGTCCCTCAGAGGGTTGAGCCTCTTGGTTCAGAAAGTACGGTCCTTTCAAAAACACCGTCCCGGCCCGCTGCACTGAACCAGGGACCTGCTATGCTCAACCACTTAAAAACTGCACGGAGACTTTTTCAACCTCCCCCAACACCCAAATGTTCTGTTTAATGCTCTTTAAAATGTCCTTCCACTGTAAAATGGGAAAGATGGACTAGATGATGTTTTAGTTCATCTCAAGCTAGTGCCTTCCCAAGCTAGAATTTAACAACTCTACCTGCTACTCAAAACACAGAAGAACAGAGGTAGGACATTTGTCCTCCCAGATCTCACTTGCCAACAGATTATCTTTTATCATAACATCAAGGGATGGGGGTGGGGTGTAGTTAGTGACACTTCTGTCCTATTTACTCCCAATTACACTGATCCTCCCAACCATCTGAACCTCTTTCCCTCGATCCTCATTCATTATTGACTTTCATCCATCAGAATGCACAGCAGGCAAACTGTATCCCCCTGAAACCAGTACAGGACTAACCTGCTTGCTTGATCTTGCTGGGAAAGGCTGAAGACCCATTCACTGTCTCCTGGAACTCTATGTCTGGGATTGTATCTTCCCCAGGTGCAGGGCTGTTTCCAAAAACCCTGGTGAGTGTCAGGTCTGTAGGGAACACCCAGCCGCCTACAGTGAAGGAGAGACTCCCAACCGTCTTCTCTATTTCACTTCCTGAGCAGCTGCCTCCCAAGGTGTTACAAATGCAGCAGTTTCTTGGTCCTGCTCATTCATTTTTCTTCCTCCTTTCTCTCCACCCCCAAAGAAAAAAATTACAAAACCTGGCAAGTATGCAGGAACATAGTGCCAGCTGAGTCACCACCCCAGGAGGCAAGGAGCATGCAGGCTGGGGCTCACAAGCAGGCATGTGGCGCCTCCAGGACCCAGTTCTTCTGCTCTTCTTTGGGTCAACCACCCCAGGTAGAACGAGACACAGGAAACCTATGAGAGCGGATTGAACGGCTCCCTCGGTTTTGCCCTGCCATACTCTGACTGAAATGAGCCTCCAAGCAGCATCTTTGGAGGAGAAATAATGGCTCCTTCATCAACGTATCCTGGTGGAATAGTGACGAGGAGCTGGCTGCTACCCATAAGGGCAGCAGTTAGAGACCAGCATCCGGTCTGTGGGAGAAAGCGGAGGCAACTTCTGTAACAAGTTACCATCTCAGAAACTCGCAGAGGGCAGTTCTATCCTGTCCTACAGGGTCTCTGGGTCGGAATTGACTTGATGGCGGTGATTTTGGGTTTGGTTCTGATCAACATTTCAAGCGGGGCAGGGCAGGGAAAAGGTTGAGTATCAGCAGCATACCCCCACAAGCCCCATTCTCCAACCCCCAGCCAACAATCATCACTGCTCAGCATGGCAGAAACTCTGTCCATGAATTCCTCTCATTTGTGGTTCTCACTTCCCTAGGGGTCTGAAAAGGGGGGTGGGGGCACTAAGGTACCAAAGTCACAGCTTTACTGTCACACCCTTGGATAGACATTGATGCTGGACTTCTACATAGGCCTGCGTAGGTCTACAAGCCCCCCTTCAGGCGACTCCATGAATTCACGCTCCACAGAGTAGCGACTTCTGTTCTCACGGTGTGTGTTCAACCTGACACACACAGTCCTGCTCAGTGGCTACATGCTGAATGAAGGCAGGGGAGATATAGAAGGCTTTGCATCTACTTAGGAACAGTTTTACTAAAATCTGGATCCATTTCTCTCTTTCTCTCTCTCTCTCTCCCCCCCACCCCACCCCCCATTTAAAATGTCCATATCCTTCCCAACTTCTGAGTGTTCTGTGAATCTCTAAATCCAGAGTTCATGGATTGACACCATGGTTGCAAGAACGCACTGCAGCATAGTATGGTGAGGATGGCCTGCCGGGACAGTGCTCGGTTCTGTTACACACAAGGTGGTCACGAGTCTGAGCCAGTCCTGTGACACCTAACAACAATGGAGAACATTCATTGTAAAAGGAACCAGGTGTAGACTTTAGGGTCCCTCATTTTCACAAGCCCTCTCAAAGCTCCGAGAAGGGCCCTAGCAAAATGTGTGCGCTTTGGGGGTAATTTTACGTATTTTTAAAGAGGGACTCCAAACCCTCTAGACACTCAAGCCCCACCAAATGCAGATCCACCACAGAAGAATGCAAGACCAACTGACTCATCAGTCATCCTGACATGCCATCTGAACAGGGCTTTGATTAGACAAATCTTGTTGTCTCCACAGAGGAGACATGCCTTAACCCACAGACACATCCTAATCAATCACAAGTCAGTTGCTATCAAGACGGAATTGGGAGTGAAGAGCCCAGACTTGCCCTAGTATGTGCTTAGCACTTGAGTGCTGAGGAAGGGCAGTGACAGCGACATCGTAGAAAGGGATGAGAATAGGAAGTTAAGAAATAGGTGATTGGACGCCAGCAGGCTAGATTGATCGGGAGAGAGGCTATCTCTAAGCATACAGAGATATCGATTGGTAACTACAGGCTGGAGTAAGAGGAGAGAAGGAAAGCACACCTACTTGGGGCCGGGTGCAACAACCCTACAAAGCGAAGTCATACTTTCCCCGTTTGCAAATGAGAAACCCAAACCTCCACGGAGTCAAGACTCATCCAACGGAGATAAACAGTAAGCAGCCGGGCCGTGGCAATCCTATAGGACAGGCTCAAACTGCCTCCTGGGAGTTCCCAGGACGATAACTATTGATGGGAGTAGAGAGCCCCAAGGAGCAGCTGGGGGTTTGGAACCGCTGACCTTGCTGTCGGCAGCCAACAACTGACCACTATGCCACAAGAGTTCCTTTGCTCCACAGAACCCCCAAACGTCTGGAGTGACGTGCTGGCTGGAGAGTGCAGTAGCCACATCAGACACCGGCAGAGGCTGGCAAGCTTCCAGAGGCCCAACTTCCACCAGCAGCGGAAAGGGAAGTGTCAGGAGTTTGTTTATTTCTTCCTGGGCACAGGTCTAACTCTTTTTCACCAGGCAACACCCAAGCAGGGACCAATGACAGGCTGCTGGGAGTGAGGAGGGGTTCCCACCCTGTAGCCCTACCTCTGACTCCCTTACCTCTGCTGCCAGATGAATCACACCCTAGTTCCATCACCTCCTAGACCTTGCTCACGCCGCTGCAGGAGCCTCCTGCTTCCTCGTGGCTCCCCCTGGCTAATTCATGTGCCTCACTCCTCTCTTTATCAGGCCTCAAGTCACCCTGTCTTTCCCACCCCTGGGCCTTTGCTCCTGCCATTCTTCTCCCTAGTGAATCCCACCCAATCTTCCAGGCCCTTGCTGTCCCAAGAAAGTCTTCCTTGTCACTTTGGGAGCCTCTGATTTCACTCTCCTCAGCACAGCACTGAGGGCAAGTGTCTTCACACGGCAACCGCACCTCCCAACAGCTCCTTTCATTCCACTTCTCAAAAATAATCTACATACTCTGTGTTTCAGAAGAGGGACAGAATAAACTAAAAGAAATTCCTTTTCCTGCCCCCAATTTACTATCCATCCCAAGGGCACTCCTTTACCAGTTTCTTGAGCAACCTGTCGACGTCAGAGGCTTTGGTTTTTGCATTATGAACCTTTTGCGCATTTAAATTTGTATGCATACATATTTTCTTATGTACACAAACAGAAAAACCTGCATAAAGTACTATATAATGTGCTGCTTACTGGACCGATTTGAGCTCCTTCTCTGTATCTATACCCAGGGACAAACATAAACAATCCCTTCTACACACAATCCCTGCTTGCCCCTCCCAGGACCCCACTACAGACAATGGCCTGAGACCCTATTCCATACATCACGCCTGAAGCCCGCCCCACTTAGACCCAAAGATTCAAACTGATAAACTGCAAGCCAATTAATCACATAGTAAGATTCATTTGATCCTCAGTTTTTCAAAACGAAGTCTGAAAATTGACAAATTTCACATAAAAATTCAGTTCCTCTTGGGGAGAAAAAAAGCTATGGCAACCCAGAGACTGAGAGAGACAGGACAGAGAGAGAGGCTGCTGATTCACTGCAGTCCCCACGGCTCCCTGATGCGGCCGGCCTCTGGGGCTACTTGTGGTTTTCGTTTGCCTTTGGGAGAAACATGTCTTTACTCATCCCTCAGTCCGAATCAGGAGCACCACGATAAACAGAGTCGGCGACATATTACAGAAACCTATCGGATGGCAAAAAAGGGCAGGGTTTCTTCTCCTTCCTATCTGCTAGCTTCTGCAGAGCCCTGGGGGCGCAGTGGACCACCGTCAGGCTGCTAACCACCAGCCAGCAGTTTTCTACTCCCACGCAGAGTCCGTCTCAGAAACCCCGGGGGCAGTTCTGCGCTGTCCTCCAGGACCACTACGCGTGGACGTGAGAACCCATGGCAATGAGTCTGATGCATCAGCTCACCTTTTGCCCTCGAGCTTCTAGGAGCAGTTTTGAAGGATTCTGAGGCTAAAAGCAGACAGCTCGGGAAGCAGCCAGAGAAGACGGAAGGCCTATACAGTCACTGCACTAAGCAAAGCTGATCAAGGATCCATGGCACTGAAGGAAGAGATCCAAGCTGCTGCCCTGTGGGCACTGGCAAAATTACAAGGTTGCAGGGATTGACAGAATGCCAACTAAGATGTTTCAACAGCAGAGGCTGCGCAGAAGGTGCTCACTCATCTGTGCCAATTGGCTACACTGGCCAACTGTCTAGGAGAGATCCATATTTGTGCCTATTCCAAAGATAGATGATCCAAGAGAATGTGAATTACACCATTAATTATACACAATACCATTAATGCCAGAAGGAAAACTAGGCTGAAAGTAATTAAAAAATGGTCGCAGAATAAGCATGTCAACAGGGAACTGCTGGGAAGTCAAGACTTAGAAGTTCAAGTGTGCCCAGGGGAGCTTCAGAAGAAAGGCCTGGCCATTTACTCCCCCAAATCAGTGATTGAAACCCCCTATGAAGCACACCTCTACTCTGACGCACACAGGAGCATCATGAGTCAGAGTCCGCTGGCTAGACACTGATTGGACTGGTTTTTACTGAAGTATCTGGAGAACAGGCCCTGGAATCAGTCACTCACAGCATCCACAGGCAACGTGCTTCAGAAAGCACCTGAGGAAAGTTGCCCATCATGTTCAAAGAATAATTGCTTATGCAAGGTATTCAATGACTACACCATCAGGCCTGAATGCTACTGCTTTACTGACCCCTAACACAATAGTGCACTGATTTAACAAATATTGGAGAGCCAGCTCAATTCCAATCATATCACATCATAGCTTGCCTTACAAGTGAAGGGAGTAATCAGGAGGAGGGAAGTGGTGTGTCACAGCCTAGCCTCTCTATTCTGCAAAAGGTGAACAAAAGGGCAGGGTTTTCAGGCGTTCAGATCCACCAATGACCATCTGTCTTCATAGTCAGGAGTGGTACATTCTCAATCAGTTCATTAAGCAAGCGTGAGGCGTCTTTCATCACAAAGGATAACCCTGACCTTCCAGAAATCACAGAGTTTTATGGCTGAGCATGAATCAGAGTTCGCTTCATCCAACCTCTCTGTTTTGCAGGTGAAGGAGCAAAGACCTGGGAAGTTCAGAATCAGTAGAGGTCATAGTCACAACTGAACCCCAAGTGAGCACTTGGTTCCTGAACACAAGAATTAAGCGGGGAAATCCTCCATTGTTTCCAAGTTAATTTCCTGCTGTGCACAAAATCCACCTTCTCCTGACGAATTTCCCGGAGCAAACATGAAGCAGTACAGCTGAGAGTTGGCCATCCCCAGCAGCCAGTCAAAAGACCTTAGGCAGAAACCCAGGATCAGTGCTCGAGATTGCAGTAGCATGTCCCGCTCAACGCCTCATGGTTTTGCCTTACCACAATCCTCATGAGGCCACAGTGCGACATACTCGTCCAAAGGCCAGGAAGACCTTCACTACTATGACTGCTCTCCGGTCGCTCCAAACTCTTGGGGGCCCCATGTGTGCTCCACCAGGTTTTCAAGAGGAAGTAGGCAGCCAGGCCTCTCTTTGGAGGTGCCTCTAATGGGCTTTGAAGTGCCAACCTTTCAGTTAGCAATAACTGAGCACAGTAATTATGCGCACCACTCAGAGACTAGGTGTGAGATACAGAAAGATTTCTCCCAAATTGTCTCCCCAAATGTATGCCAAACCAAAGACACTGCTTGCTATTCATGGTAAATGACCAGGAGGTCAATGAAAGTAGACCAGAGGTTATTTCCTATAAGGGTATCAGCCATCTAGAGCAACCAGACTGTGCGTCTGACCCTAAGGAGGACCCACTCACTTCTTTTTTTTTTTTAGTTTTTTTTGGGCATCACTGCTCTCCGGTGGTGGGAGTAGGAGGCCCGGCCCCACTGCTGGAATTGAACCTCCGTCCCAGTGGGCCGCAGTCCCGCGCACAACCACTATGCGACCAGGGCTCAGCCCCCACTCACTTCTGATATTGTTCCCTTGAAGGAGTGACCGAAGGCAAGCCCAGGACCACTCATGGATGACTAAGGTCAGGTTACTCGATTGGGTCTAGGACCCGCCCCATCTTGCCACATATGTACCCCTAATCCCTCCCTTTACTATTGCACGTACACCCCTAGGTCACCCCCGCCCTCCTATTGCTTGTATTGCCTATGCTACAACTCCTTCCTACAACATAGGCTTGCATGCCCCCAAAGATATATAAGCTTTGGTTAGAAATAAACCTCGTGAGAGCTCTCTCCTGACCTCTCATCTCCCTACCTCCATGTATACCCCAAGAGGAGCTGAGGTGAGCATGCCACCATGAAATGTGTCTGGCTTCTTTATCTTACTCTCTCTCTCCCATCTCTCCTCTTTCTCTATGACTTTACTATCATCATTATATAGCTCAAGCATACAATTGCACCTGCCGAACCTGTAATTAGTTGTCAGGGGCTGGCTTCCCCAACAACTAGGATCTTGGTCTTCCATTTTATGGTTGTACACAGTCCCAAACAAGAGAGATTAAAATGTTCTGCTGTCACATATGTACGAACGTGCCTGACTCAATTGATGTATGGATTGTGATAAGAGTTGTACGAGTCCCCAATAAAATTATTTAAAATAAGTTTTGGCTGAGCCCCGGTGGTGTAGTGGTTGAGTGCGGCACTGCAGCCCACAGGCTTGGCAGTTCAAATCCAGCAGCAGTTCTCCAGAAGCAAGGCTGGGTAGCTCCCACGACCACCAGAGGGCAATGATGCCAAAAAATATATATTTAAATAATAAGTTTTAAAAATGTTCTGCTGTGAACTGATCAAACCCCATCCAGATGTGTCTACATCTGGAAAGCACACCTCCAGTTGAAAGCAGAAAGTAGGGTAGTGTCCGAAAGACAGGCCAGGACTGTGGAAGACTTGAAAGAGTCAAAACCTCACCACTGAAGGAACTGGAGTTGAATGGCCTCAAAAGACACAGGACACATAACCGTTGTCTTCATCTCTGAATGACCATCACAAGGAAAAATGATTCAATTTGTTCCCTCAGATCCAAAGCGAAGGAATGGAGCTACTACAAGGCATATTTTCCCCAGAAATTGAGTGGCAAGAATGTCACTGTCCGAGCAGCTTCCGAACCATGGATGGCGTCTTCCCTGTTGGTAGCTCTTTCTAAGCTCAGGCCAGTACACCCTTTGGCAAGAAGACAGCTGATGGGAGAACACAAACACTAGGCCTGGAATCTGCCAAGATGACCTGATGCTCCTTTCCAGCTCTGTGACTCTGTGAACCCATGAAGTATACCAGTGATGCAATGAGATGTCATGAAAGCCATGGCTGGGTTGCAGAGATTCTGAAGTCTGGGAAATGTAGATGCTGGGAAACAGAGCCCCTGGTTTTTGCAAACAGTCAGTATGCTTGGCTGGTTGTCTAACAAAAGGTGTCCAGTCCACCAGACACACCTCAGAAGGAAGTGCTGGCGATCTGCTTTCTAAAAGTCAGCCATGGAGACCCTACGCAGCAGAGGAGTGGAGTCCACCCTGACACTCACGAGCCCACGGCGAGTCAGCGCTGATGTGGTAGGAAAAAGACCCAGGTCAAAAAAATAAATAAATAAAAAAGGAAGGGCTAAGCCCCAGTGGCGTAGTGGTTGTGTGCAGGACTGCGGCCCACTGGGATGGAGGTTCAATTCCAGCAGTGGGGCTGGGCCTCCTACTCCCACCATCGGAGAGCAGTGATGCCCCCCACCCCAAAAAAAAAGACCCAGGTCCTGGACAGGGCGTTGGTTGGGACTTTCAGGGGTGTGGGAGAAAGGGCAGGTGGTCACAGCCCTATAGGGGAGGCTGTTCTAGAAGATTTTAAATCTCATCTCACAGGAAGACACTATTTAGAAAGAATTCAAATCCAAAACCATGCTTTCTCCCTGCAGTCCACTCTGACCCTACTGTGGGTAATTAACTTGTTCAAGGTCAATAACAGTACCAGAAATTGGGGAGAAAGCGGTCCCATTCTCTCTTTGGGTCTCAGTCTCTCCTGTGAGACGGGAGACATTCAGAGGCAGTGACACAGAGGCCGAGGTGGCTAATGTCATGAGCCAGCGTGCTCAGGCCAGGATGCATCATTGTTCTCTACGTTGTGATGTGATGTACGGGGAGCTTCCATATATACTGATGTCCTGGCAAAATTCTCACTCTGTCCCTCGGTCCTCTCTCCAGCATCTGATTTGCATCTACCACTATTTCTTGGGCTGGAAACAGCAGCCTGCCCCCCATCCTGCAGAGTTAAGGATTCATCAGTTTCTGCATCCACACAAAGCAGGGAATCAGGAAAAGTCTCCAGCTTGATGTCCGACCCATGGAATTGGAGCTTGCCAGTCTCTACAACTAACTGTAGGAGCCATTGACTTAAAAGAAAAGAAAGGGGCAGAAAGGAAAGGAAGAAGTGAGAGAGGGAGAGAGCAAGAGAAAGAAACACCAATGCTTTGCTGGTTTTCCTCCTCTGAAGAATGCCATTGTGACACTCTAGTGCAGGGGTTCTCAACCTTCCTAATGTCCCAACCCTTTCATACAGTTTCTCATGTTGGGGTGACCCCCCCAAGCATCAAATTATTTTCATTGCTACTTCATAACTGTAATGTTGCTACTGTTATGACTCGTAATGTAAATATGATATGCAGGATGTATTCTCATTGTTACAAATTGAAATAACTAAACATATGTAACTATATATTGTGAAATATTTATATGTTTTCTTAGGCAACCCCTGTGAAAGGGTCGTTTGACTCCCAAAGGGGTCGTGACTCACAGGTTGAGGACCCCTGCTCTAGGGCAGCTCCACCAGTGCACCTCATTAGGTTCCTTGAGCATGTCCCTCTGTACTCGTGCGACTAGAACAGTGGTGGCAGAGGAAGGGGTCCGCCCTCAGAGACCACCCCAAGAAAGACACAGCAGTTATTTTTCTTATCCACCCCCAGCCCCCCAGGTCAAAGCAGTAACAGGGGGAGGGTGCTGGGTAGAACTCTGGCAGGCAGCACTCTTTCCCAGGTGTGCAGCTCAGAGTGACCCACATAAAGTTTGACATTTAGCACTTTCTTCCATAAGCCAGCCCTATCAGCATGCAGATCTGAGGGCTGGCTGCGCACACAGCACACTGTCCCGGAGGAATTAAACCACAGGGTCTTTGTTAGGAAAGGAAAGTTGGCTCCAATGAGGCTGGGGGGCAATGGGGTGGGAGAGGCAAAGCAGCCTAGCCACATTCCAGGGGGAGGAGCCTCCTGCCTGTTCCCCTCTGTGTGGCCACTGTCCCCAAGAGTCCAGTTTCTGAGCCTGCAGTTGCTTTCTGAGACCTATTGCTTGACACGGCCTCTGTTACCCAGCAGGCCCCTCAAAGGTTTTTCTTGCCATCATGCTGCCAGAGCCCAGGGACTCCAGAAGGGAGGGGCCTGACTCCAGGGCCTCAGGCTGACTCTCCTCCCTGGCCCAGTGTCCCTCCATATCCTCAGGATTGGGGAAAAGGATTCAGGGGGATTTTTTTCCTTGGTATTTCTCACTTCTAGAAAAGGACAAAATAGGATGATTTTGGAAAGTTCCACCCGAACCCATTTCCTTCTCAATTTCCTGGCGATGCCTGTTCTGAAACACAGCAGGAAGAAGACGCCTGACCCCCGGTGCCCCGGGACCCAGAGTTTCCAGTGAGCAGAACTGTTCTAGCTTTACTCCAGAATTGTTTTCTTTGGAATTTCTTCTTTTTTGAGAGTCGAGACAGGAATGGAGAGATGTGTGGCCTGAGGAGAGGCAGCAAATTCAGGCGGGGGGAGTGGGGTTTGGATTGAGAGCTGGGCTCCAATGAACTGCCCATAGACAGGGAGGTGGCTCTCAATCAAACTTGTGCATCCAACTTGCT
>PVJH01040594.1:0-15577 GCA_004026705.1 Nesogale talazaci
GAGGAGGACCACAGGGCAGAGCCAGATTCAAGGGGGCCGACTCCCCACCTAGGATAGGCCAAAGGAGGGCCGCAGGTTCGAGCCAGGCTCAAGGGAACAGACTCCCCACCTAGTATAGGGCAGAGGAGGCCCTCAGGGTGGGGTCTGACTGAAGCGTTCAGGCCCCCCAGCTAGGAGAAGCTGCAGGCGGGCTGTGGCGCCGCCAGAGACTTGATCGGTCTGCTTCTCGTGCCTCTGCAAGCTGCGGCGATGAAGAACTCAGAGACCCGATTCTGGCTCGGGATAAGCAGTGTTGAAAGACCCCTACCTGGCGCCCAAAAACTCCAGCCTGGCTCTCCTCTGCAAACTGCTGACTTTGGCACCGCGCCACTGCCCGGTTCCCGCTAGGGAAGCCTCTCGGAAACACTCCCGACTGGCTCTCCTCTCCAATCGGCCCGACTTGCCCCGCCGTGACGAGGGGCCGAGGCCCCGAGACCCCGCTAGGGAAGGCGGTGTTGAAAAGCTCCTGCCCGACTCTCACGGCCCGCCGCAGCCCGGTTCTCACTAGAAAAAGCCGCCCCAAAAAACTCCCGCCTCGCGCTCCCCTCCAATCCGCCCAACTCTTCGCGGAGCCGCCTCTGCCTCTGCCGCCGCCGCCGCCGCTGCCCGGTTCCCGCTAGGGAAAACCGCTATGGAAAATGCCCGCCTGGCGCTCCCCTCCAATCTCCCGGCTCGCCGAGCCACCTGTGACCCCAGAAACCCGATTCCCGCCAGCGAAGGCGGTGTTGAAAATCCCCCGCCTGGCGCGCCCCTCCAGCCGCGTCCTTGCGGAGCTTTCCCGGGCTCAGGTCAGGGGAACGGCGCGCGGGGAGTGCCGGGCCGCTCCCTGTGCGTCAGGCCCCCGAAAAGGCAGGGTCGTCACCCCACTGACCCGGCACGCGTGGCTGCCTGGGGCGGGAGGCGGTCCAGGCACCGGCCGTGGGTGCACTGGCCACAGGCGGCGGACACCTCTGGCGGTTCCAGCCTGGGTGTCTGGGGGGAGGGAGCGGAGCCCGCCGGCACAGTGGCCTTTGTCCTCCTGCACGGAGGGGATCCGTGGGAGACACGCGGCTCCCTCAGGAGGGTGCAGGGCGTGGGTCTCCCCTGTGGGTGTGTGGTGTGCTAGTCTAGCCCTGAGGGGCTCCACACAAAGGCTGTCCTGTTCGCAGGACCGGGTTGGGCAGTGGACCGGGGTCGGTCCTGGATGGCGGGAAGGCACACAAAGGTTGGCCCACAGAGGAAAACCTCCGATATATGGATCCAGACCTCTGAGGGTGAAAAGAAAGGGGATGTGGGGCAGGGTCCCCTCCTGGCCAGGGAGAGCCCCTCGTAGGGAACTTTCCACTCACCAGGACACCTCCACGCGGCCTCCTGGACACCAAACTTACCGGAGCTCCCCGTTTAGGCGGCTGACCTCAGTGCCATCTTGGACCCCCTCCCCTGGCTCCCTATTTCATGCCAGTATGTTGCATTCACATCTTGGAGCACTGGGTTGAAGTCTGGTCCTCTTTGCCTGTGGAGATATAAATAATACTCTCCCCATAGGTGGGTTAGCATGCTGTTTCCTGGATCCCCACTCCCCACCCCTTCTTTTTAGTTGGCTACCATATGTATCCCTGAATTTGGTCTGACCCCTGCCATACTACCTGGAACTTACCCCAGGGATGTTTGTATACAGTATCTTTTTTCTCTATGCCCCTTTTACATTTTTTAAAGGATACTTCAGCAGATTCATGTTGTACTTATACTTTTGTCATTTGGAAGTTTTACTTGTCTTCCTCGGAGTGAGTTGAGGATAATATGGACTTACTTAATAGAACTATTTGCTTTTAGGGCTATTTTCTATGAAATAAGTCATTTTAATTCAGACAACAGTGCTATGAAGGACTCACTCATTCACTCATGATAAGCCGCCTAGTTTGCAAATTAAATCTTATAGGAGAGATGGCTTCATGTTCCTCCGGAGGAGGGACTAGTGATTTCACACTGTTGATTGTCTTCTTAACAGCTCAATGTATATCCACTAGGCCACCAGAGCTCCTTCTGTGTTATGAGACAGACATTTCTATTTGTTTCTGTGTATGAAAGAGGTGAAAGGATCTGTTGAAAATCACATAGCTCAGTATTCTAAAATCCTACTTTGTCTGGTATTTACAAAACAATGTCACTTTTAAAAATTATTTTATATATTTTTATTGGAGGCTCATGCATCACTTATCACACTACATACATACATATACTGTGCCAAGCACCCTCATATGCCTGCTGCCATCTTCATTATCCAACTATTCCCTTTTCCACTTGAGCCCTTGGTTTTGGCTTTTCATCCTTTCCCCTCCTTCCCCACTCTACCCTCCCCTACCAACCCTCAATACTTTATGAATCATTATTATTTTGTCTATCTTACACCACCAAATGTCTCCCCTCCACTCCTCCGCTGTCCGTCCTCCAGATGGAAGGTTATGTGTCGATCCTCATAATTGGCTTCCCCTCTCTACCCCACCTTCCCTCCATCCATCCAGTAATTCCACTCTCACTACTGGTCCTGAGAAGTTCATCTGTCCTGTGCTCCCCATGTTTCTAGTTCCCATCTCCACCAGTGTATACATACATAAATATAATTATCTCTTATAAGGAGGGAGTAAATTTAAGGTTAAGTACTGGGGTAGTAAGTGGACTTGGGCCCTCACCCAGGTGCTCCCTCAATGCAAGAACACTTTGTTCTCTGAATCTGGTATTCCATGATACTCACTGGCCCAATACAATCACTGAAGTAAAATGGATGCATAAGCAAATGTGGAGAAGAAAGCTGATGGTGCCCAGCTATCAAAGGATATGTCATCTAGGGTGAGGCTTCTTAAGATATGCCAAGTTCTTCTTCAAAAGGTTCAAATAATATACAGAATGTAGGTATTTTCCAATGCCAGCTGGGTGAATAATGCAAAAACAAAACAAAACAAAACAGGAGAGTTCCACAATCCTCTGATTAGGATGAAAATGCAATCCAAGAATTTTAGAGCAGGATATTCCTTCAGATATCATCTAGATTCAACTCCTCCTTTTAGTGATTGAGACATAAAGTTTAGAGAGGTGAAGGGATATAGCCTAAACCTTGTCACTAATTGAAGTCAGAGCTAATACAGGAACCCTGTATTTAGTACCATGTGTCAGAATCAGTCCCTTGCAAGATTCACAGGGGCATACAGATCCAGAGTTAAATCTTCTGAAATGTCTACGTATGGCCTCAAATAGACATTTGAAACATTTAGTTTTTGAGTCAGCTTCACAGTTTCCTTTAAAAGCCTTACAGTATGGCAGAGGAATGTGAAAGTAGCCCCAGGGGAGATCTGGGCTTAACTAGAAGGTCCAGTATGCACCATAGCAGATACAAAACCCTGGTAAATTGGGGTAACCCTGAAATCTTCTTTCCTGAGTTTTCTTAGATTTGGCTTCATGTCACAATAATAAGGATGATGTTATACTAAACTGACGGTATACTAAATTCGAATAGCAAGAAATTCACATCACTCAGAACACACAATTTGAGGAAGATATTCTAAAGTGTTGACCAAATATAAGAAATATTTCTGTTTAACAGTCAAAGGTGGCTCTAACATGTCTTAATACTGGGAATCGATTTTATAATCTGACGTCTTGACATGACTAAACTGGGCTCAGCTTTTATAACAATGAATTTCCAAGTGTCATTGCTTACTTAACACAGTAGAAGTTGTTGCTTTCAAAATCTGAAGCAGGTGGTTTGGCATTTCTCTGGGTTATAGAAATGTTATCTGCGACACATAGTTTCTAAGGCTGCCATGATATGAGCTATATGGAAGTCCTCTCACTTGCACATTGGAAACAGGACTGCAATCTAACCCACTGAGATCCTGGGAAAAATATGAGAAGGGGCACACAAGTATTTATTGAATGTTAATGGTCTGGAGAAGGACATCATGCTTGGTAAAGTAAAGGGTCAGTGCAAAAGAGGAAAATTCAGTCGAATAGAGAGAAATCTCTCTTGATTGGCACCGGGAAGAGGGGGGGAGAAATCATTTGGGAGCACAGCACAAGACTTGGCAGTGGTTCATTCTATTAGACATAGGCGTGCTATGAGCCAGAACTCACATGTCATGACCTAACCATGACAGTAATAGTCTCTTCCACATTTTCCAAACTAGACATATGAAATGTTCTATACAGTGAGTTGTGTCGACACTTTCAACTTATTTCATTTTTTAAAAGCATAAATATGAATCTACCACATGTTGTTGTTGTTATAGGTAAGGGCTGTTGACTCAGTTTTGTCTCACAGTGACCATATGCATAACAGAATGAAACACTGAATTCTTACCTTGTCAAGCACCAAACTCAGATTCCTTGCTATGTTTGAGCCCATTGTTGAAGCCACAGCGTCCATCCATATCATTGAAAATCTTCTTTATCCTGGGCTCTTTATTTTACCAAGCACGATGTTCTTCTCCAGAGTCTGGTCTCTCTTGATAGCATGTCCAAAATATGCTATTCTTTCAAAAGCCTTCAGGATGCACTGGTTTCAAGATAGAGTTTTGTTGTTGTTGTTATGTCAGTGTGCTCAATAGTCTTCTCCAAGAACATAATTCAAACACATCAGTTCTTCTTTGGTCTCTCATCCTTATTGCCTAGATTTAACAAGCATAAGAAACAATTAAAAATACCTTGACTTAGTCTTCAAAATGATAACTTTACTCTTTAATACATTAAGGAATGTCTTTGCAACAGATGTGTACTACATGCAATACATGATTTAACTTCAGTGAGATTTGAGCATGTCATTTAATTCTCAACATCCATGAATGTTGATTGTAGGTATGTATAAAATTAAATCCTTAAAAACTTCAATCACTTGTCTTTTTATCCTGGTGATGATTACTGACACAGTTGTGAGGATTTTTGTTTCTTGATGTGGAAGCATAAACCACACTAAAGGCCTTAATCTTTCATATTCATCTATAAGTGCTGTAAGTCCTCTTTTCTTTCAGCAAGCATAGTTTTGTCATCTGCATATTACAGACTGTTAATAAGTCTTGCTTCAATAATGTTGCCATATTCCTCTTCATCTGGTCCAACTTCTTTTGTTTGTTTGTGGGGGGCATCACTGCCCTCTGGTGGTCGTGAGCTATGCAGCGCTGCTTCTGAGAGCTGCCACGGGATTTGAACCGCGCAGTCCCACACTCAACCACTTATGTATGCCACCGGGGCGCAGCCCCATCTGGTCTAACTTCTTAGGCTACTTGCTCAGTATACAGATGGGATGAATTTGATTAAAAGACACAACCCTAATGCGGATCTTTCCTGATTTTAAGCCAAATGGCAACTTTTTGTTCTGTTGGAATGACTGTCACTTGTGCCGTATACAGTTTCTTTCGAGCATGTCTGTCTCATTCTTTTCAGTGTTAACCGTAATTTTTTAGAGTCTATGCAACTGAATTCCTTTGCATAGTTAATAAAGCACAGGCAAAATTTTTCTGTTTTTTTCTGCTTTCATCCCAAAGCCATCTCACATCAGAAATGATAATCCCTGTTCTATGCCCTCTTTTGAATCTAGCTTGAATACTTGTCAACTCCTGTCAGTATGCCTGACAATGTAATGTTGCAACAGTTTTTATATTTAGCATTGTTTTACTTGCATGTAATATTAAGAATGTTGTTTTATAATTTACATATTTTTGAGTCACCTTTCCTTGGAATTTGTGCAATTGTGGGTATTTTCCAGTTTGCTTGTCAGGTAACTGTTGTAATACTACTTTGCATAACATCTGAGTACTTCCAATGCTGCCTGTATTTGTTGAAGAATCTCAATTAGTATTCCATCCATTCTTGAAGCCTCTCCTCTGCCCTGACCCTGTGACAATAGTTTCAAAACAGCTTGGTCATCATCCTTTAAAACCATTGGTTGTTTATCATATGCTACCTCCTGAAATGGTTGAACACTTCCAGGTTCTTTTTGTTGTGTATATTGTGTATTAATGATTGTTCTTTATTTCCATCTTCTTTAGATGCCTTTAGCATTGTTTAATATTTTCCTATAAAATCCTCCAATATGGCAACTTAGGGCTTTAATATTTACATCAGTTATCTTAGTTCGAGAAATGCCAATCCTCTTTTCTTTTTGGTTTGTCATTCTAGGTCTTTTCACATCTCATTATAATACTTTATCTCCTGGAGCCACACTTAAAAATATCCTGTTCAACTATGTTACTTAATCATTTGTTCTATTCACTTCAAGTGCCTTCCTTTAAAAATGCACAGTATACATTTACATGGTGAAGTAAATGTAAACATTTTAAAAATTATTTTTGTGCTTTTTGTATAAAGCACAACAAAACATTTTATTAGTATCTGTGAGATTTGAGCAAGTCATTTAATATTCTACACCTGTATCCTAAATTGAAAATGGTAAAACAATCTCTCTCTATTTTTCCCCAGTGATTTTATTAGGGGCTCTTATAGCTCTTATAACATTCAATACATCATTTGTATCAAGCATATTTGTACACATGTTGTCATCTTTATTTTAAAATATTTTCTACTTGAGCCCTTGGTATAAGCGCCTCTTCTTCCTCCTTTTTAAAATAAATCATTTTATTGGGGCCTGAAAAATCTCTCCTTTGTGATTATGTTGTAAAAAGTAGAATTTTATATAAATCATTTGTAACAGTGCACATTGTGTTCAGTAAATATGAATTTTCCTTCTTTTCAGTTTCATTGCTACTGTCATGAACTATATTACTGTCAATAGTATTATTTTATCCTTTGAAATTGGTATATTACATATAGCCATCTGAAATTCGTATATTTTATAGGACTAATCAATGTTTTGGTCTTCATATTGTGTATGTCGTTATGTTTTTAGATCAAAATGGGAACATTCCTCGGCCATGCTATCCCTGGAACCTTTTTCTATTTCATGGGTCTGTGGTGGAGTACAAAATATATTATGAAGTATACCTGCAAAAAATACAAGCCAAGTTGCTACTTTACGTCCAAATCATTTTGTCAAATAGAAACTTTGGAAGGAAGCATAATAATTAGCATGGCTTTAATTGGTAAGTAGATCATTTCTGTCTTCTATTTTCCCCTTTTGGCTATTTCTTATTTAAAAAACACCAAATCAAGAAATTGCTAATATCAATTTTAAGAACACTCTTAGCACATATTTTAAGTATAATTTCTATTGCTATAATTTGTTAGGAGAGTGATGACTATTCTATGATGTGTTCAGTATAGTCATTAACTTGCCTGCTTAATCAAAGTGAATTTTCTTTAGAAAATTAATTTGGAACCCTTGAAATAATTACATTTCAATTATTATATATCTGAAATAGTAGACTATAGCAGAAATCATTTTTCAGAATCACACTGAAGCCATACAGCAAATGTACTGAATCCATTATGAGAAGCCGATAAGCAGTCATTGCTCTCAGGCTGTATGGAAGGGTCTGTGTGCAAGAAGTCCTTGTCTTATGTACTGGATTGGCTTGGTTGTGAATGAGAAAAATAAAGTCAGCCCTGACAACATCTCGGAGCCTTCACTGCCCACAGATAATCTGTGAATGTGTGCTGTCTTCCCAGAGTTCTATCGCAGCCTTTCCTTCATGAAAAGTGCAGCATCCTCTATTGGATGTATTCCTCTTTACTTATGGCACTAGCCCTGTGCTAATGGCCTTCACCTTACTGAGAGTATTATTGCAAATAGATGAGTGTCTTTGTCAAATTCTATAGACGAGAAAATCAAATAGCGTCTCTGAATAGCCTTGCTGTTTGCATAACCGACTAAACCGCATGCTCTATGCATCTGAACAGTTCAACTTTTGGGGGGGAGCTGAACCCTTGAACAATTCTATCCTGAACCAAGCACAGTCTCTACTTCTTAACAGTTACCAATGATGTAATTTCTAAGGAAACTGTAGCCATCGTCTAGAGGACTGATCTTGCAACCCTAAGCACCCAAATCATTCAGAATTCATCTTAACCACTCCTTTGAAATGGGAAGTGGAAGTAAGGTCACCAACTTAGAAGATGTGATAAAGCTTTTGTGATGGATATTGATTATCTGAGTTACTATTTGTAACTTTAAAAAATCACAAAGAAAGAGTGCTGTTACTGGAAAAGTGTCTAGGAAAAGAGAGTGAAGGTAAAACAGAGCCAGGGCTGGAGTGAAGAACCCTGGTGGCATAGTGGGTCACAGGATGGGTTGCTATCCGCAACATCAGCAGCTGGAAACCCCCAGGCTCTCCCAGGGAGAAAGACTAGGCTTTCCACTCTTGTAAAGAATGACATCTCAGAATCCCACAGGGGCAGTGCCTCCATGTTGCTCTGACTCCTCATCAGCCTGAAGGAAATAAGTGTGGTTTTAGAGTTTGAGAGATTGGCTGGAGCAATGAACTAATCTTATACCTTCCGAGATCTAGGTTATATTATGGAGACCATTGCTAAAACTCTTATTCTTCTGCAGGTATCATTGTGGAGCAATTTGTTCCTGGTGGACCGTACTTGACCTTATATGATTATAAGGAAGGTCATTGGAAGTGGCTCACAAGCTGGCATCATTGCTCTATGTATTTTTTCTTTGGACTGGTTGGTGTGACAATCATATTATGTCACACTTACCGTTCACTTCCTGTAACGTTACCAAAGTTAATGTTGTCAAATGCCTTTTTTGTGGAGGGTAAGTATGAGAAAGAATGGGATGGAGAAAGTATAGGAGAGGGAGGGAAGAAGGGAAGGAGGGAGGGAGGGAGAAAGGGAAGGAGGGAGAGAGAGAGAGAGAGAGAGAGAGAGAGAGAGAGAGAGAGAGAGAGAGAATATGAATGGACGGTCCTAAGTTTAGCAGAAAAAGTCAAATTTTTCTATCACTCCTTCTTTCAGCTTTCATCTTCTGCAACCATACTCATGACCGAGACATGCTTGACCTCTATGTGCATCAGCTGCTGTCATTGGTCAGCCTTGTGACAGGGGCTCTTATTTTCATCGATTTCATGAGTAACAATGTTATTTTGGCACTTTTCCACACAAGTTTCATCTTGCTTCAGGGGAGTTGGTTCTGGCAGGTGAGTTGAGACTAATAGTTAAGGCACCTAGTGTCTCTGTAGCTATACTTTTTTTGTTTGTTTTGTGTGGCAACTTGTTCTGGAATGCAGACACTCCCGCTGGAAGTATCAGCCTCTAGTGAGAATATAATTCTATGAGACACTATGTTTCTATTGATTGCTACAGGGCCCTCCACCCCTGCTAGGAATGTTGACTGAGCAGGCAGAAAGGAAGTGGCCTGTGCATAGCTTCCTCACACACCCAAGACATAGCTGCATGTGAATTGTTAGCTGGTGTTTTTAGTAGGAAGTCATTCCTGAATCTAAAGCAGCTTACAGTCTTATGGTATAACACTTAAGACATCAATCAGAGGTAGGAAAATAGAAGAGGTCATGATTTATTGGCAGACAACGGAGAACCTTATGTTTTACTTTGCCCCACAACAATCTGGATATTATGTATTATCGTCAGAGAAGGAAGACTTAGAGAGACCCATTTACTTTTCTGGGATCACGCAACTGTATAACTAGGATTCAAATATAGATCTGCCTGGCCTCAAATCCCAGATTCTTTTTGTAAGAAAAGAATCCTTACCAGTGGTGAGTTACTGAGAATATGTGTCCCGATCAATGAACACATATTTTATAGAGACTGATAAATTATGTTCTTACATAGATTCATAAAAACATACACACTGAACGCATATTTTATAGATATTGATAAAACCTTGTTCCTGGGTCTCTCTCTCTCTTTCTCACATACACACACACATACACGCATAAACACGGAAAAGCTGAGATGGCGCTGAATTTGTTCTAGTTAGGGAAGCCATCCTAGAAAATGTTTTTGGTCTCTGAAGAGAAGGGGTTGGGAGGATGGAATTATTTCAGTAATTTTTATTTCACATGAGGAGTGTTCAGAAACCACCAGAAAAATGTAATTAGGGGCTAGTGAGTTCTATCACAATAGAACAAAAGAATGGCCCAATCTTGAATGATCCTCATAACGGTTATGATTGAGCCTATTGTAGCCTCCACTGTGTCTATCCATCTCTCATAGAGGGACTTTTTCTTTATGCTGACCCTCTACATTACCAAGCATAGTGTCCATTCCAGACACTGACCTCTCCTGATAAGACATTGCCTTAATACTCTCCCTTTTGGCAGAAACTTGATGTTTGAATCCCCTCCCTCTACTTTTCTATGGAAGAACTATGAAGTGAAAGACTCTGGACATCAATCTTTTTGTTTGTTTGATTTGTTTTTATATTAGGGGCCTGTACTGTACAACTTTTATCACTATCCATACAGACATCCATTGGTTCAACATATTTGTACACTTGTTGCCATCATCATCCTCAAAACATTTGCTTTCTACTTGAGCCCTTGTTATCACCTCCTCATTTTTCCTATCAGAGATGACCAGCCTCTGATACACTTACAGCAAGGGTTCAACAGGCAGCTGTGCAGCGATAATTATTATTTATTATAATAACGATATAGAGATCATGACAGAGAGGGGAAGAAAGTAACAGACATATATCATATCAGGGTAGCATGCTCACCTCCGCCCTGTATGGTGGTCTGCGTGGAGATGGAGAGGGAGACTGAGCATTATTTTTCCCCATTTAAGTAGCCTAACAGAGGACACATAATTTCTCTAGTCACTGGTCCGGAAATGTTGCGATTGGGGACTGTCTTAAGGGCTATAAGATAATAATGGCTTAGGAATGACTAAAGACTAAGAGGAGAGGAATGTGATAAGGAGGGACTTCAGACTCCCCGGCATAGGTGAATAGGTCCATATAGTTAGGGGTCATTGACAATGACTCTTGAATCCCACCCATAGGCCTCACTATCCTAACTTGAATCATGCAAAGCCCTCAGATAACTGGGGGTATCATGGAGATTAGCTATCTTAGCCTCATCACGAGTCAGACAAAGATCTCGTAAAATTGGGAGTTTCAGTGAGAATGGCTAGCACACTAAATGTTGGTAAATTGCTTCCTTAATATTTTGGAGTATAATAATTGTGGAAGAGTTCTGTCTTCATCCCACATGTTCCCCTCCCTCCCTGCTGCTCCCTCCCTCTTGAACCATTGATAATTTATAAATTATTATTATTTTGTCATATCTTACACTGTATGGCATCTCTCTTCACTCACTTTTCTGCTGTCCATCCTCTAGGGTGGAGGTTATATACAGATCCTTGTAATTGGTTCCCCCTTTCTATGCGACCTTCCCCCTACCGTCCTGGTATTGCCACTCTCAGCATTGGTCCTTAGGGGTTCATCTGTCCTGGATTCCCTGTTTCCAGTTCATATCTGTACCTGTGTACAACCTCTGGTCTAGCTAGATTTGTAAGGTAAAATTGGGATCATGATAGCGGGAGAAGGATATGAAGCATTTGAAATGAGAGGAAAGTTGTATGTTTCATCATTGCTACACACTGCACCCCGACTGGCTCATCTCTTCCCCATGACTCACTGTAAGGGGATGTCCAGTTGCTTACAGATGGGTCTTGGGTCCCCAATCTGCACTCTCCCTCATTCACAATCATTTGTCTTTTTTGTCCTTTGATGTGTGATACCTAATCCCTTTGACACTTTGTGATTACACAGGCTGGTGTGTTTCTTTCACATAGGCTTTGTTGCTTCTGAGCTATATGGCTGCTTGATTACCTGCAAACCTTTCAGACCCACAGATACTATATCTTTTGATAGCCAGGCACTATCAGCTTTCTTCACCAAACTTGCTTATGCACCCATCTGTGTTCAGCAATCATCTGGGGAAGGTGAGCATACAATGATAAGATTTTTTTGTTCTTTGATATCTGAAATCTGATCCCTTCAACACCTCATGGTAACCCAGGCTGGAGTGCTTCTTCCATATGAGCTTTATTTCTTCTGAGCTAGTTGACTGCTTGTTTATCTTCAGGCCTTTAAAATTCAAGATACTATATCTTTTGATAGCTGGTCACCATCTGTTTTCTTCACCACATTTGCTTATGCACCCACTTTATCTTCTGCGATTGGGTCAGGAAAGTGAGCACCATGGAATGTCAGTTTAATAGAACAAAGTATTTTTCCATTGAGTGGAGATGCAAGGACAAAAATCTTTATAAATAAAATTAGTTTAAAAAAGTTTTGGTCCTTCCAACATGTATAGAAGTGTTTCATTTTTTTAAAGTGCTGGCCAGACTTTTTAATATCTAGTCTTATAGGAAGATAAAAATTTAATATCACTGGCATTGCACTGCCAGAAAATGGAGTTTGGGTATATTGCTTCTCTCCAGAGACAAAAATACCTAGAGGCATAAATGAGTTTCTTATGCTTCCATGTGTGTTCTGTGTACAAGACTTCTTCGAAATGTTAGTAGAGAAATCCATGATTTCCATTTCCTCACAAGTATTTAGAAGATCCTTCAAATATGTAATATATGAATGCTTCATGACTGAGTCTCTATCTTTAGCTAATAATAATAATACTTTGTGATTTATTTTTTGCTATATATTTTCACTTGCTATTACTGCATATATGGCTAATTTCAGTATACACCATATGTATGGGCATATTAGGAAAAATACACACCTAGACTGCAAGAATCATATATATATAGATGTAAGCTGAAATGAAGCAAACACTCAGAATAGCACCATTTTTATAGACCATAAGCAAATAACTAAGTAGTGTGCAATGATAGAGGAAACTCCCTTCCCAGTCTATAAAAACATTTTCTCTCCTGAATTACATTGCAATGAAAAAAACCCAACATTTTATCAGAGAAGGCCATATGACCAGCCCCACTATGAAACGTGTCATTCCTCACTGAACCAAGGCTCTACTGGGACCACAATGGAGAAGCAGGGTTGGGATTGTACCCTGTCTGACCCAACCATACCATGACAAAACATTAGGGATGTGCAACAGAGCATGGGGTCCCCAAGGAAGTGCCAAGATTATACTTTGGGTCCAAGGTGTGGCACCCTATCTGATGCAGCTGGGGGATACTCCTGGAGGTCAACAAACAGACCTTGAACTATTTACAGGTGTTTTTTTTAACTTATTTATAGATATACTTTTTGGACATTGTTTTTTTTTTGTTGTTACCATTATTTTATTTTTTGCGTCACTTCACCTAGGATGCCTTGGGTTCTTTTGTACATATTGTTATCTCTGCAGGTCTATCTGAAAAGATAGGGTGGATGAACATTTTAGAGGTGAAAACAATGGGACTGATGGTTTCTGGGTGGGGGGTGGGCATGGGAGATGGGGAGAAGGGGGAAAGGAGGTGGTGTTGACAAACCCAAGGATAAGGGAACAACAAGTGATTCAAAATCAGTGGAAAGATAGGTGTGAGAGGCCTGATAGGTATTGATCAAGAGTAATGTAACAGAGAGAAAATACTGAAACCCAAATGGAGGCTGAGCATGATAGTGGGACAAGAGGAAAGCAAAAGAAAATAGAGGAAAGTACTGGGGGGGGGGAGAGTATTTATAGGGGTTTAAATACAGGCATGTATATAGGTAAAGATATTTATATATGATGATAGGGAAATAAATCTATATGCATATACTTATAGGGTTAGTATTAAGACAGCAGATGGGCAATGGACTTCCACTCAAGAACTTCCTCAATGCAAGAACACGGTTAAACTGACATTCCATGATGTTTGCCTTCCCAACATGATCACTGAAGACAAATGTGTGCATAAGCAAAAGTGGTGAAGAAAGCTGATGGTACCTGACTATCAAAATATGTAGCACCTGGGGTCTTAAGGGCTTGAAAGTAAACAGCCAACTAACTCAGAAACAACAAGCCCACATGGAAGAAGCACACCAGCCTGTGTGACCATGAAGTGTTGAAGGGATCAAGTAACAGACATCAAAGAACTAAAAAATGTATCACTATAAATGATGGGGAGTACAGATTGGGGACTCAAAGCCCATCAATTGGTGAAGTGACATCCCCTTACAGTGGGGTCACACTGTAAGATGAGCCAGTCAAGGTATTGTGTAGCAACAATGAAATATGCAACTTTCTTCTAATTCCTAAATGCTTCCTCCCATCCACTCTCATGATCCCAATTCTACCTTACAAATCCAGCTAGAACAGGGGATGCACACTAGAGCCAGAAATATGGAGAAATCAGGACAGATGATTTCTTTAGCACCAGTGGTAAAATGGTGATACTAGGAGGGTGGAGGGAAGGTGGAGTAGAAAGGGGGAACAAATTACAAAATCTACATGTAACTTCCTCCCTGAGGTATGGACAACAGGAAAGTTTGTGAAGGGACACATCAGACAGTGGATGATATGATAAAATAATGATAATTTGTAAATTGTTAAAGGTTTATAGGGGAGGAGAAAAGGGAGGAAGGGGAAATATAGTGAGCAGATACCGGGGGTCTAAGTAGAAGGAGGATGTTTTGAGAATGATGATCTTAACTAATGTGCAAATGTTTGCATCAATCAATACATACATCAATTGTGATAATAGTTGTATGAGCTCTAATAAAATGATTTATTAAAAAATGAAAAAAACATTTTATCAATAACCTAGCAGTGTTAAGCAATTTATAAAATAAAGATAAGATCCTTTAGAACTCTTCATCCTATGGATTGTGCTTTCTATTACTTTGTGGTGACTATTTGTAAAGTTCACTTTTTCTTTGTAACTCTTGAACTCTTTCCACCTGATGCTAGAGCCAAGGTGACCAGAGAATGAGGGAGGCAATCCAGTTGCCTGTGCTATTCATAACTTTTGAGGCTACTCCGCTGCATCTCTTGGCTCTGTTAGCACCTGAGTACTTTGACCATGGCTACCTAGATCACCAGCCCAAATTAAAGCTTGACCTAGTTTGGTTTTTTTTTTTTTCCGGGGCCAATAAAGCTTTAAAAGAAATCTAGGTAAAGACAGAACTATAGGTATTGGGGGTCTAGCGTGTGCCCCTCCCCACCCCAATGATGTTGTGTCCAGGCGCCATGGGGTCCTCAGAACAAAGCTCTGTCCAGTCCCAGCCATCCTCACAGCTGTTCTCATGTTCAAGCCAGTGGGGCAGTCCGCCCGTCTGTCCATCTTCCCCGCGGCCCGGCGCTACTCGACCACGCCCGTGTCCTTTTCCAGGGGCCATCTCTCCATCCCTGCCGCTAAGGGGCACTCCGGCTCTGAGACAGAGTTGCTTGTCCTTGTGGCTGTCCGTGTCAGTGGGCGTCACCTTCAGTCCCCTTCTCCTGTGGAGTGTTTAGAAAGACTCTCAGCCAGCAGGTGCAGCTTGCGGCGGGAGACGGCCCTTCCTCCCACAGGGCCACGCCTGCGGCTTCCAGTGCCCGACCTTGCGTGTGACCCCTGCCTACCCCGCAGTGCATATGAACTTGCCTTGGCTTTGAAGCCATGGGCCCAGCCTCTACAGGCAGCAGGCCCTCCGTAACGGTCACGTGCTGCAGGGACAGCTTTTTCATCGTTGAAACACCTTCCAGCCTTTTCT
>PVJH01040595.1:0-15575 GCA_004026705.1 Nesogale talazaci
GAACACGGGCTCCCAGGACAGATGCTCAGCAGAGAACATGAGCGGAGGATGGACAGGGCCACGGGGAGGCTGGCATCTAGACTCTTAGAAAAGGAGGGGCCTGGAAAACTAGCGGAAGTGTTCCAACAGTGGAGCAATGTTCTAGAGTTCTTAGGGGGCAGAATTGGTGACAGTGCCTATGGACTGAATATAAACCAAGCTCTTCTGCATGGTGGGTACCTTTGATCCTTGGAGACATAAACCCCAGAAATGTCCTCTCAGGCAGTTTTCAGGATCAGAGTTCAGCCTTGAGAGCATCACCTCTCACACCAGTAAAGGAAGGGCTGGGCAATGTCAGAGACCTCATGCTCCTCTGAGCTTGTTAAATACACCGACTTATGGTCTGCCTTTCTTTCTGATGTTTCCTCAGCTCCTGACACCCACCGGGATGTCCTGCCAACAGAGCCAGCAGCAGTGCCAGCCCCCTCCCAAGTGTACCCCCAAGTGTCCTCCCAAGTGTCCTGCCCCCAAGTGTCCCCCCAAGTGTCCCCCTAAGTGTCCTCAAACCTCTTCCTGCTGCCCCGCCAGCTCTGGGGGCTGCTGTGGGTCCAGTTCTGGGGGCTGCTGTGGGTCCAGTTCTGGGGGCTGCTGCAGCTCTGGGGGTGGGGGCTGCTGTCTGAGCCACCACAGGCGCCGCAGGTCCCACCGCCACAGGCAGAGCTCTGACTGCTGCAGCCAGCCCTCTGGGGGCTCGGGGTGCTGTGGGGGCTCCAGCTGCTGTGGAGGAGGGAGCAGCCAGTCCTCTGGAGGAGGGGGATGCTGCTGCTGAAGAGGACCCTGAGCCCAGAGGAGCTGACTCAGCGTCATGACAGGGGCAGCATCACCATCCTGGAACCTGCCTGAGCTCCAGACACAAGTTGTGGAGATTCCAGACCCGGGTTTGAAAGAATCCTCAGCCCAGGAGCGCTCTCCTCAAACCCATCTCTGGCTTCTGATCTCCACTTCATTCTCCTACTCCTCAGCAGACTCTTTCTGTGCCATTGCGTACTTGAAGTGAAGCAATAAAGTAATGCACTCTCCTTCTCTCTCTCATGTGTTTACTCTGCTTGTAACATTGTGTGGACTCTGGGCATGCTGGAGTGAATGCCACTCTTCCCTTGCCAGGACGGCCCTCGGGCAGCATTGCTTGTTTGGGCAATTCCCCAGGTCTTGGGACTACAAACCTTCAAGTCTATTGTGCTTCACCAAGTGCTTTCACTACAGTCTGATCTCCAACGTCCTGGGTGTTGTTGTGGATCTAATTCTGGGGCTCTTCTGGACTGGGCACAGGTGCTCCAGGTTCCCCTTCTATGTGCAGGAAAGTTCTGACTGCTCAGACCAGCTCTGTGGGGGCTTTGTATGCCATGGGGGCTCAGGAGAGGAGGAGCAGAGGTCAGCCAGGAACTGCAGAAGGGGGGGTGCTTCCTGCTGCTGGGGTGGACCCTGAGGTCCAAGTGTGTCCTTTCCCTCCTGAGCCCATGTGAGTGGCTGAGGGGTCCCAGGAAGGCCCTGGACCTAGACTGAGCATCCTTCTGCTTTGGGGTCCAGGGAACAGAATCTCATTCTCTTAATGCATCTGCTGACCTAGGACTTCATGTCTCTGTGTGCCCATGACAACCATGACAACCCTGGTTTTCCCATGTCTTTTCTTAACTTCTGTTATCTGAAATGAAACAATAAACCCAGAAGCCCACTTACCAAATGGTTTTCCACTGATTGTTTTCCCTTCTTATTCTCTTGCATGTAAGAACAGCTGAGATGGCTAACTTTTTATCCCACCTGAGCATTGCAGTAATGCCCAGTTATTGATAAAAATGTTGCTCCGATTATTGCTCTAGGTGGATCATCTACCAAATTTGAAGGGATTTTAGCAATGTGATTATCACCTGCTGCTAGTTGACTTTAAGTAAAGGACATGGCCTTTTATTAAGTGCCTAAGTATTCATCAAGGAATTCTTTCAGGTATTCATGAAAGTAAGATTAACAAATGAAGTTTCTTAGAGGGAAAAAAGAGAAATTCCTCCTCATCACTCTAACATTAATACCTTACTTGAGGTCCCCACTGCTGGCCGGCCGATTCTTCCCATTGTTTCATGACTGCGATGGCAGCACTGACTCCATCCCAGAGAATTTCTCCCCGATGCACGGTGGCTGAGGGTGTGCACAATGCCTGCTCCTCCATTGTGGTATCACACAGTAGCGCTCCACTCATGACACCACAGTCACGGAGGAGCAGTGGAGTCATGGTGTCATGGCTCAGGGAACTCCCTAATCTCTCCGTGTTCTCATTTTTCCTGAAGCATTCAGTTTGATGGGCTCATGAAGTCTCCATTACAAAGGCCAATAGGTGGCAACACTGCGTAGGGTTTTTGTAATGTTCTCAAGGTGACTCTGGAGTCTCTAAATTTGCATGCACTCATAATGCTTTTACTCTCAATGCCAGGGTTCATCAGTCCAGGATTGCAGGAGGGATACAATGGCAGGGTAATGACTTGTTAGCACAACTGTCACTTCCTCTCCTTGCAACTTTATGATCTTCTGACCTAGAGGTCTTAATTCATATTCATGGGTCCCCATCATGCTTGCTCCAAGCATTAAGTTCAAAAAGACCATGGAGGATATGTGATTGTCTTTGGCATGACTTTGCTTTCTATAGAAGCATCATGTGATAGCCAGGACAAAAATTATGATTATGAGTAGCACTATGAAGCTGGAGCTCAGGCTAGGAGAAATACTTTGAATCCACATATGAGGATCCAACCCTTTGATACCAGTAGTAGGACATGCCTCTCTCTCTTTGAATGCACAGAAAATATCTTTCTTTAGCTAATAGACATAATGAAATGTTTCCCTTAAGCCCTTGTAAATGGTTTTTAATCAAATCCCTACCATGCAATATGATCAGCATCTAATGAAATGCTTCCCTTAGACCATTGCAAATGTTTCCTAAGCAAATCCCAATCAAACAATGTTACATTCTATAGGTACGGGATTCCACAGAAATCAATTCCATTTCAATCACATTTTAACATTAATTAATAAGTCCAAAATCTTGATCTTTTAGGAAAAGGGCAGTCTGTAGTAATAGTCCAGTCTCTTTTGTTTGAAATGTTCAGTTATGATAACATTCCAGGTGTCCCTTTGATAGCATCAGGGATGGAAGAAATATCTTAGCAGGCAGCAAACACTCTTCTCAGGATCTGCAGTCTTCTTTCTTTTTAAAATTAATCTTTTATTTATTTATTTTTAATTTTGAAAATCATTTTATTGGGCGCTCATACAACTCTTATCACGATCCATCCATCCATCCATTCTATGCAAAGCGCATTTGTGCATTTGCTGCCATCATCATTCTCAAAATATTTACTTTTTATTTAGCCCTTGGTATCAGCTCCTCATTTTCCCCTCCCTCCCCACTCCTCCTTCCCCCATGAGCCCCTAATAATTTATAAATTATTATTATTTTGTCATATTATACACTGTCCAATGCCTCTCTTCAACAACTTCCCTGTTGTCCATACACCATGGAGGAAGTTATATGTCAATTCTTAAAATTTGTTCCCCCTTTCTACTCCACCATCCCTTCACCATCCTAGTATCACCACTCTCACCACTGGTCCTGAAGTGATCACCTGTCCTGATGTCCAGTTCCCAGGTTTTCCTAGCTATACAGTATACATCCCTTGATCTAGCTGCATTTGTAAGGTGGAATTGGGATCATGATAGTTGGTGGGAAGGAAACATTAACAAACTAGAGGACAGTTGCATATTTCATTTTTGCTACACTGTACCCTCTTTGGCTTGTCTCCTCCCTGTGACCCTTCTGTAAGGCAATGGTGCTTCACCTATTGATGGACTTTGGACTCCCTATCTATACTCCCCTTCATTTATAATGATATAATTTTTAGTTCTTTGATGCCTGATACCAGATCCCTTTGATACCTCGTGGTCACACAGGTTGGTGTGCTTCTTCCATGTGGGCATTGTTGTTTCTGTGCAAGATGGATGCTTGTTTACTTTCAAGCCTTGAAGACCCCACATGCTATAACTTCAATAGCTGGACACCATCAGCTTTCTTCACCACTTTTGCTTATGCACGCATTTGTTTTCAACGATCATGTCAGGAAGGTGAGCACCACGGAATGCCAATTTAAAACAGTGTTCTTGCATTGAGGAAGTACTTTATTGGAGGCCCAATATCCATTTGCTGCCTTAATACTAACCCTAAAAGTATATTCTCGTAGATCTCTTTCCCCATCATCATATATAAATATATTTACCTATGTACATGTTTTAGACCTCTATAAATCCCCTTTGCCTCTATTGATTTCCTTTTACTTTCCTCTTATCCCACTATCATGCTCAGCCTTCCTTTGGGTTTCAGCAATTTCTCTCTGTTACATTACACTTGATCAGTCCCTATCAGATCTCTCACACCTAATTTGCCACTGATTTTTGGATCACTTGTTGTTCCCATATCCCTACATTGGTCAGCACCACCTCCTTTCCCCACCTCCCCATTTCTCATATTCCCCTACAACCATCAGTTGTCTTGTTTTCTCCTCCAGACTGTTTGTCCAGCTTATTTTATCTAGATAGACTTGCAGAGATAATAATAGGTACAAAAAAAAAAGACATCGCAAGATGAAGGAACAAAAGAAAGCAAAACAATGAAAGCAACAACCAAAAAATCAGTGTCCCGAAAGAATACATAAATAAGTTAAAAAAATTAAACAAATCACCAAATAAAAACCTGTAAATAATTCAAGGTCTGTTCATTGACACGTGGTCTTCTTGATGCTCTGGGTACTTCAGTAATGGGCAGGATCAGGTTACAGCTTCAGCTTTTCTCCTCCTTTTAGGGCCTTGCTGGCTGGAGGGAGCTCCACCTGTCTCATTTACCTGTGAAAACATACACAAAGAGATGCTCCCTTTGGGGTGTCAGCAACCTGTAGATGAAATTATGGTTAATTGATTTCTTCATCTCTTCCATGTTCTTCATCTTTCTCCAAATGTGGTTGCATCTTCCTGAGGGAAGTCTTTCAGGTTTATTGTTCAAAAACATAAATGCTTGACCTTTTCTCCAGGTGATTATTGGAGCAGGATCCCAAACACGATTTCCACATTCTTGGGGCTTCTTAGCATCAACTTTCTCTGTAGAAGTGAAAATGTATTTGCCTGCCCTACATTTGTTACAAGTTTTTAGTAAGGATATAAAAAATTTCGATAAATGACTAAATGAAACTTGTCACACATAGTTCTCTCCTCCTCCTTCTGTATTAACAATATAGACTTCAAAACATTATATCAGAGAACTTTCCAAACCAGTGGAACTTGTTAGCTAGCCTTCACTGTTATTGAAACATCGACTTCCCTTCCAACTCTCAGAGAATTGAGAGAGGTAGCGTCTTACCACATTCCAGATGATTTAGAAGCCTGCAAAAACTCTTAATAAATTTGTTTAGCTATAGAAGTAACTTCTCTAATTTTACCAACTAAGTTACAGGTTCAACTAAGCCATATTGTCTGTCAGGCTATTTACTCTGTGGGATTTTACAATCTTGCTGTGTTCTTTTCTGCTTAACATCTCTTGCCCCCTTCATGCTCGAATTAGAGGAAGTTAATGGGTGCATCTTAGACCTTCCTGAAGGCTGTAAGGAAATGACTCTGAATTCAGACTTTAAAAACCTTTCCCCTTCAACTTCTAAATCTATGTGGGGGTTTTGCTGTTTCCCTAAAACAGCATTCCAAGAGACCCCTTGATTTAATGGAGGGTACTAAATCTCCTCAAGTACTATTCTATAATAAGTATAATTTTTTGATTCTAGAAATACAAGCAAGCAAAAATTGGCTTAAGCAATCTTCCTTTTGTATAAACCCTGATATATCAGATTCAATTGCTGCCTTAATTTCTTCACAATCCTGACCAATAATTTCAACAGCAATGTGAACACAATGAGCATTTAGGTTGGACCTTTCTAATAAACATCCCATAATTCTCTTAGAGAGCAGACTCCAATTACGGCTCTTAATAATTTCTGATTTAGTTCTGCGGGAGACCACTTGGGAGAAATCTTTTTCATAACCCCACAAATATTGATGGATTGTCAGATGTTAAACCTTCCCTGAATCCCTGGGATGAATCCTAGCTGATCTGGTGGATGATAGGTCTTATTTACGTCTGTATTCCATTAGCCAAGATTTTGTTAAGGATCTTTGCATCTCTGTTCAATGGAGATGTAGATCTGTGGTTCTCTATAGCTGTGGGATGCTTGCCCTGTTTGGGGATCAAAGTTATACAGCCTTCGTAGAATGAGTTTGGGAATTTCTCATCCTTTTCTATGCCCTGGAATACTTTCTGGAAGATTGGTGTCAACGCTTCCCTGAATGCTTGGTAGAAGTCCCCTGTGAAGCCATCTGGTCTGGGGCTGTCTTTATTGGTAGCTTCTTGATAACCATTGATACATATCTTCTTTTGCTATGGGTTTACTGAGGTTCTTGATCTACGTCTGGGAGAATCTAGGGAGGGACTATGTTTCCATGTAGTTATCCATGTCTTCCACATTTTAAAATGCATTAGAAGACAGTCCTTCAAAGTGCTTTGTGAGTCTCCTTTTAATGTCATTGGGATCTGTTGTTATTTCCTGCTGAATCCCTTATGTTGGCATGGATGTTGGCTCTTTCCTTTCCTTGATTAGATTCATCAGTGGTCTGGTCATTCTGCTGATCCTTTCATGGAACCAGCTTTTTGCTGCATGGATCATTTGCACGGTCCTTTAGTCTTCACACTGGTTTAGCTCTGACCCCATTGCTGCTATATCTTTTCTTTGGCTATTGGAGGGATTGTTCTAGTTGTTGGAGATTTTGTGAGAATGTATCAGTCATAAAGCCTCTGTTCTCTTTCCATATAAGCATCTACTGATAGCAAGCTACCTTTGATAACTGTCTTCACAGAATCCCATAGTTTTGATACATTGTGCTCTTGTTCTCATTAGTTTTCAGAAACTTCCTAACCCCTTCTCTAATGTGGGACTGTACCCATTCACGTCACAGAAGATAATTGTTCATCCTCAAATCTGGTCATCCCTTTACTAATCTTGAGTTTTGTGGCATGGTGATCTGAGTAAGATGTCTGAGTAATGTCTTTGTGCTTGAATTACTCAGGCTCCTCTTGTGTCACAGCATGTGGTCTATTCTGAAAAAGGACCCCTGTGGGCTGTTTTTCAGGTCCAGTTGCCTAATCGTGTTGCTTAGCTGTATAGTCTCCTTGCTGAGCTTCTGTATCTCATAAGGATAATCTCTTCTGTATTAAATCCGCCTCCTATGATCATGGAATCTGCCATTTACTTTTCATCTTTGGAATACTTTGATAAATGCTGTGGGTCCATTCTTAGGAGAGTAAATATTCAATTTGCCAACTGGTTCCTGGTTTACTGACCCTTTGAGCTTTCTATGGCATCCCCACTGTCTCTTTTTATGTTTTGAGACTTCAGGTCAATTTTGTTGGAGATTAGTACTGTCACCCCTCAATTTTTTTAAGTTGTTGCTTGCCTGGTATACTTTGCACTAGTCTTCTATTCTTAGTTTACTGCTGTCCATGCACTTTAGATATTGTTGGGTTATGTTTTCTGAGGCAGTCTTCAAGTTGTTTTCTTTTGATGTACGGATGGAGGCCATTGGAATCCAGAGTTATTATCACGATCTGTGGATTCATTGTTATGATTTCATCCTTGTGTTTTGGGTGTTTTCCTATCTACCTTCATATCGGAGTGCTGTGTCTGTGTGGGGATCTCATTCCTGTCTTCTTTTCCCTCTGGGACCCTGTTATCTTGTTCACTGTTGTCCACATGTTGGCTGCTAGAAGGAGTTGGGCTATATGGTAGACTTGTGCTTATTGACGCTCATCCTCTGACCATAATGAGTTGACAAATACCTTCTATAAGGTTGGGTTTCTTTTTGGAATTTTTCCTTGACCTGGAAGACCTTCATCTTCCCTTCTATCTTATTAGATAATTTGACAAGGTAAAGGAATCTTATGTAGGCACTTTTTTCTTTCTGCTTTTGGAAGATGTTGCTCCACTCTTTCCTCCACTTCATGGTTTTTGCAGATAGGTTTGAGCATATTCTTACCTGAGTTCCTTTGTATGTAATCAACTTTCTTTCTCTGGCTGCTCTTAAATTTTTCTCTTTTTCCTCAAAGTTGGATATTTTAACTATAATATGCCTTGCTGTGTTCTTCTTGGGGTTGAGCCTAGTTGGTGTTTGCTCTGCTTCTCACTTAGTAAGGTGGGAAAGTTTGCTTCCAGAAATTCTCTCACTATATTACCTGAAGACTTGCTTGTAGTCTTGATTGTCCTGCTGAGGCAGACCAGTTATTCAAATACTGTTCGTTTTAATATCCGTCATTGATCTCAGATTACCTTTAGCTTCTTTTATTTTCCTATTTAGCTATCTTTCTCTACTGCCGAGGTCTGCCTGCATGTCTTTGAGATTGCTGATGTGGTTCTCTGCCTCTTCTAGTGTAATCATAGATTCTGTAACCTTGTGTGTCGCTTGTTGTCTCATCTGTTAGTACCTGTATTTTACTTTGGTGCATGGACTGCATCCCCTCTCCAGTGAATTTCATCGCTTTAATTGTGGACTTCATCTTCTATATCACCCATCCTTAGTCTGCATTGCTCCCCTCAATTCCTGCATTACTCCAAGAGTCCTCTTTTGTGACACATTTGCCTCCGCTTGGTCTATGTCCATCATTAAATCTGCTATTTGGTTTCGTGTCACTGATTTTCTCTTTGAGAGTGATGCAAGTTGCTGATGCCTCCCTGACTCCTATGTAGAGGTAGGCGCCATGTTTCTGGGAGACTAGATGGCCCTGTGATCTTTCCCTGTGTTACTGACAAGGGTGTTTGGGGGCTACCTGTGGCTTACGATAGAGGTGAACCACACAGCCATGTAGGCAGGGTTTCATGGTGATTCAGTGGCCAACAGTGGTGAGTTTCAGTGACTAGAGTGGGGCTGGAGCCTGTATAGACGCCCCTGATCTTCTTTGAACTCGTCTGTCAGGCCACAATTAGAAGTCTTTTTTCTGGTATAGCTAAAAAAAAAATTAAAGATGCCTACTAGAAAGCATAGTGGGGGAGGCCTCGCTGCCATGAGAGGGGGTTCTGATCAAGGGTGAAAACAAACACACTGTCCTAGTGGCGGTGCCTGGGGAGAGTCTCTGCAGGGTGTTATTGCCTAGTACTGGTTGCGGCCTTGTCCCATCTGCTGGCAAGTAGGGCTGCGCTAGTGTGGGACAGGACCACGCTGCCATGTGTGGCGGGAGGGGAAGAGACCTGGGTGCAAGGATTGGCTTGAAGGGCAGTGTGTGGTAGTGGGGTGTGGCAGCACTGGCAGGCGGATGCAGGTGAGGCATGATCTGGGGGGGAGGGTGATGGATGTGACTAGAGCAGCACAGTGCCAGAAGTAGACTGAGAGGCTGGGGTGTGGGTGGAGGGGTCCCAAGATACGATGTGGGGGAGCACCCCAGTCTCAGCTCACCTAACCATCAGGTAGAGCCCAGATCAGTTCCTGTGACTCGAGGGAGAGTCTCAAGCTTGGTGGCAGATCACTGCCACATGGAAATTGGGGAACTGCAGCAGAAGGAAGCAGCTCTACTAGGAGAATTCTGCAAGTTCCCAGCTGCTGCACAGGGTTCCACCACAGCTGCATGGGTCTCTGCAAGGCAGCAAATCAGACCCTAGAGTGGCGACCAGGCCTAGGTGTGCAGTGAAGCAATCGGTGACCCAGGCGGTGACTCAGGATCAGATCTCAGGGCTTCACTTCAGGTGCGTGTTTGGGCGTAGCCACGTGGCTGAGGGAGACACCCAGGATTGTCCTAGGGGTTCTCTCACTCACCATAATCCTCCCACTATCTTCCTGGGTACCTGAACCGGAGTACACAAAAGAACTCTCAGTATGTGCTGCTTTCCAAGCTCAAACTTCTGCTCAATCATTTTGTCATTATAGTGATAGGATTCCTATAGGTTTAGAGGAGCAATCTTAATGTATTCATACAAAATATGTTAAAGATTCCCCAATCACATTTTTTCAGTCCTATAAATTTCTACTTCTTTTCTTCTTAACTCAGAATTATTTTCCATCTTGATGACTTATAAGTAATCAATATTTTCCGATATTGCTTTAAAAGTAATTTAGAGTATAAAATAAAGGCATCAGATTGGCAGACACAAACTAAAATTTATTAATAAGTGTGGACTAGCTTATTGGAGAAGAGTGGGGTATAGGGAACCGAGTGAAATGCTTCCAATTAAATTGCTTCTGAAGGATCTCAGCATGGGGCTCCAACCACTCCCACATTCCCTGAGACTTTTAGAGTAAGAAGAGACAGTTATATTTGGGTTTTGGTGAAAAATTGGTCTCAGTATACCTAAGAAAATGGTTCCTGGTTCATGTCTGACTCACTCCCGTTTCAGTAGAGAAAAAAATAACCCAACTTTCACAGTCCAGGGCTGATAACCACAAGGCAGAGGTCTGACATGCCTCCACTCTGCATACTTCTTTCACTGATACTCACACAAATGTTCCTCCACACCACTCTACTTCTCCGTGGATTGAAAACCTAGTGTAACGATCACAGAGCTCACAAACAGTATGTATAATTATGGGACTCTCTTAGAGAAGTTACGAGGTTACTGCAACTCAGGATCATAAAACATTAGCGATACAGTATTTTGTCCAGAGCAGTGCTTAGGCAGTAGTCAAATTATTTCTGGTCCTCGGAGGCTAAATCTCATCGTCCCGTGTACTCAGGCTTGTTCTCCAGGCAGGAATTACCTGTTGCTGCTCTGTTTCCCTGCCACACGTGCCTCTGTGGTGAGTTCTCGCTCCAGAACATCAGAGCGGTATCTTGCGTGTCCTACAACAGTGGCTCTTCTTTCTCGGTGGTCTTTCTCTTGAATCTTTCTATTCTTGCTTTTGAAATAGCTCTCTTTTACTCAGACAAACTGGCCAACCATCTCAATTAGTGTTTCACACTCTCTATGTGCACGATCTCACCCAGTCTTTGGGTGGGAATTACAAAGAATGGATAGACAAGTCATCTTTAAGTAAGATAATTTCACCAGAAAACGAATCCATTGCCAGTTAGCATGTTTCTTTCTTTCTTTCTTTCTTTCTGACATCACTGCCCTCTGGTGGTGTGAGTAGGAGGTCCAGCCTTGCTCCTGGAGAGCTGCTGCTGGATATGAACCTCCAACCCAGTGGGCCGCAGTCCCGCACACAACCACTATGCCACTGGGGCTTAGCCACCAGTTAGCATGTTTCTATAGAGATGTTACCCACTCAGTCAATCGAAACATAACATACAAGCCACAGAATCATGTCACCATGTATTACAATCACATGTGGATACAGTGCCTACATTCTTGACAGAGTAGTTGATGGCTAGAGCCTGCTCTTCCTGGAAGCAGAGACAGGATCTGATGGCATCCCATTCTCATCCCCAAGGAATCAATGTGCTGGAATTCTGACTGGTGCTCCCTCTGTGAACCACTGCATCACTATTCTAATCCCTCCCTCCTCTACTAAACTCATTGGAGGAACGTGAAAAGAACAACCATCCTGCTTGTGTAATCTAGAAGCATATCCATGCATCGTAATTGGACCAACACTTACCATTGCACATAACTGTCAATCCAGTCAATGCCAGTGAAATGACTCTCTGCATAGTCATGCTCTAGATGCTGTGGAGAATTTCAAGATGATCATAAACTGACCACGCTCTCAAAAAATTTTAAATCAAGTGCGAGAGATTTAACAAGGAAAGGAAAACAGAGACAAAAAAGAATATGTTCTAAGTAGAACCAATGGGATCACTTAGCTGGCAAGGATTTCTGCAGTAGAACAGCTGGAGTACGGGTGCATCACAGTCAAAAGGGCCCTTTGGAGCGTCTCTCCATTGTGGGTAATAAAAAAGATGGATGAAGAGGTTCTTTGTTCCTATGTCAAGACAAGAGAGTGAATATATTTTTTCACTGGGTATTTATAATGTGGCTCATAGATTTTTTTAAAGGATGTTTCTTTTTTTAATATATATTTTATTGGGGGCTCTTACAGCTCTTATAACATTCAATGCATCATTTGTATTAAGCATACTTGTACACATGTTGTCACATTCATCTAGAAACATTTTCTACTCGAACCCCACCAGCATAAGCTCCTCTTTCCCTCTTTCCTCTAGTTCTTTAATTTTTTTACATCCAACTCCCCAGGTTTCCGCTTCCTCCTTCTTCTCCCCCATGAACTCCCAATAATTTACTAATTGTTATTACCTCTTCATATCATACACTGTCCAATTTGTCACTTCACTCACCACCACCCCCCTGTTGTCCACACCTCAGAGAGGAGTTCACATACAGAAATTAGTTCCCCCTTTCTACTCCACCATCTCTCCACCCTCCCAATGTCACCACTCCCCACTAGTCTCAAGGGATTATCTATCCTAAATTCCTATGTTTCTGATTCAATGTACATCCCCTAGTCTAGTTGAATTTTTCTGGCAGAATTGGGATAATGATAATCAGTGGAAGGAACCGTTTGAGAACAAGAGGAAAGTTGCACATTCCATTGCTACTACACCGTATCTAGACTGGCTCATCTCTTTGTTGCAGCCCCTCTGTAAGGGGATGTCGCTTCACTTATTGATGGGCTTTGGGTCCCCAATCTGAACTCCTCTTCACTTATAATGATATAAATTTTAGGTCTTTGATGCTTCATACCGTATCCCTTTGACAACTTATGGTGTAAATATCATGCAGTGAACCTGCAACAGAATCAATGGGTAATATAAGCAGGTAACTTTGTGATCCAGAAATAGAGTGAATTATCATCTTTACCTAGATCTAGTTGAATAAGAACATCCCTGAGTTCTCTCCAGGGGTGTAATTGTTGATCAGTATGAGCAAGAGAATATCAGAAGGGATTTGCTACATTTTAAGGTGGGTGGCGCCAGACACAGTGACTAGCCAAGGGCAAGAGTGAGACATCTTTCATGACAGCTCCTTTAGGGCAGCTCTGTTGCTGCAAGTTATTGAAGGTACTGGGTTCAGACATGAAAAGGTGTATGAAGGTTTATTTAGATCTCATAACTGTGAGGATCTTCCCCAAACAGTCACATTTCTAGATTGGAAATTATGAGCATAGAAGATTTAGCTGCATAACATTTTCATCCAGTCCCTCAGTTAGTCACTGTTTCCCTTGTGTTATGCTTTAAATATGAGAGGGCTACCTAAGCTACTCGGCATTTTCACTACAATCTGAAACTTTCTATATAAACAGCAAGAGTCTAGAAAGAAAAAAGAGAGCCACAGTAAGTAATACAGTGCAGTAATACAGGGCATTATTGCAGAGCCCAGGCTAAGCCAGAGGCTTTCAACCCATCCTTAAAAGTATTGAAAATTTCACTTTTCCAACACTCTTTTGTATCTAATCACTTATTTTCCTTTACTCCCAGCAAACGGTTTCCAGTTAAGGCTTCCTTGTGTGGGCCAGGGGGTTATAGAGCCTTTCTCATCCTCCGGTCACAGTTCAGCATGCACTGTTGCTGTGAGTCCACACTCTCCCCCAGCCTGTTGTAGCACAGCATTTTCTCACACCATTCATCAGCCGCCTTTGCCTGAGTGGCCTTGAGTAGATGAGAGGGAACACACATTGGCCAGTTTTGATAGAGTCCTAAGTGTCACATTGGGGACAGTAGCACCAGCAGAAATTGTTACAAGTCTCAGGAAATCTACAATGGCCACTCTCAAGAAACAACAATATCTTTCTTCTGCTTCTGATAGTGTCTGCAATGGGGAGGAGTTCTTTGGGTCTCTCTTGACCCACCACACCACAGGTTTTCCTCCCCATTCACCTTGGGGCAAACCTGCTGTAGAGACAATCACTTGTATCCTCCATCATCTGACAAGACAGCAGCCAATTCCCACTCCTTTGGGCTTTTAGAACTTAGAGACAGAATGATAGTATAAGGAATTGTGAGCTTTCCTCTTTCCTCGGCTGGAAAATGCCAGGAGAGTGGTCAGGAGAGTTACATTCACACACTCCTCCTGTGGAAACATCAATAAACAGTCTCTACCTTTGGGCTTTAGATTTGACTTGGCCACATTGTGAGAAATGTCAAGATTTCTCTACACTGTGTTTTGCATCAGACTGCCAAGAGTAATGAACTCTCCACATTGGCAAGATCTGAGAAAGGATTGGGGGAAGCAAGAGACCTCAGGAATGGTACTCAGCAACAAGAATGTGGCCAAAGATCAAGATGGTTGTCCCAGCTTCCTACTCTTGTCTAATGCAGAAGCACGAGAGGAGCAACCTGTCACCACCTGGTCACAGGACCCGCGTGGGTGGCAGGAGGCAGGCCCTCATGAGCTTGGGCGCTGTGTCACAGGCAGGGGGCAGAGCCCAAGAGCAGTATAAAAGGACCTCAGGCCAGACACTGCCATCCACTCACCTGCTGAGGTGCTACGGACTCTGAACCTACTTGTAACCCAGGTAAGTGCCCCTGAGAATCAGAATACGGGCTCCCAGGACAGAGATGAGCAGAGAATGAACAGGGGCACAAGGAGCCTGGCATCCCAGTTCTTACAGAAGGGGGCGGTCTGGAAGACTAGGGGAGGTGTGCAAACAGTGGAGCAATGTTCTAGAGATCTTCGGGGACAGAACTGGTGATGGTGCCTATGATCTCAACATAAACCAAGCTCTTCTGCATGGTGGGTCCCTTTGATCCTTGGAGACATAAACCCCAGAAGTGTCCTCTCAGGCAGTTTTCAGGATCAGAGTTCAGCCTTGAGAGCATCACCTCTCACACCAGTGAAGGAAGGTCTGGGCAGTGGTCAGGAACTTCATGCTCCTCTGAGCTTGCTAAACACACCAGCTTATGCAACATCATGATATACATGCGAATACTCATTTCTTATTTCCTCCATTAAGAAATATTTTCCCTTAACTGGAAAAGTTTGAGGATGTAGAGGTATTCTCTGAGAAATTAATGGGATTTTGTGTTTCAAAGTGTTGTGAAGTATCTAAATACTTTGCTTAAAAAATTATGAGATAAGTAGGGACATGATTTGACATACCGAAATGACTGGGGGCTAAATGTCTATGAGAATGAAAAGAAGGGAATTTACAAGAACCAGGAAGTACAAGATGTCTTCTAATTCAGGGTCTGACTTTCTGTCTGATGCTCCCTCAGCTCCTGACACCCACCAAGATGTCCTGCCAGCAGAGCCAGCAGCAGTGCCAGCCCCCACCCAAGTGTCCCCCCAAGTGTCCTCCCAAGTGCCCTGCCCCCAAGTGTCCCCCCAAGTGTCCCCCTAAGTGTCCTCAAACCTCTTCCTGCTGCCCTGTCAGCTCTGGGGGCTGCTGTGGGTCCAGCTCTGGGGGCTGCTGTGGGTCCAGCTCTGGGGGCTGCTGCAGCTCTGGGGGTGGGGGCTGCTGCCTGAGCCACCACAGGCGCCGCAGGTCCCACCGCCACAGGCAGAGCTCTGACTGCTGCAGCC
>PVJH01040596.1:0-15478 GCA_004026705.1 Nesogale talazaci
AAAAATAAAAAAGCTGACACATTGAGAGAATGTCCTTCTCCCAGATCCCGGTGGTAGGGCCCACTCTGAGACCTCTGGCACACCACCCTGACATCGGTCCGCTCTGTCCCCTGAGCCCAGGGTGGGGGGCAGCCACTGTGTGCCTCAGTCTCCTTCCTCCTTGGCTGGTTTCTCTGGTAGCCAATCTGATGCTCTTCCCCAGAGACTGCTCTCTCCTGATACCATGTCCACAGGACCCGAGAGGAAGTCTGGCCATCTTTGCCCGGGGGCAGATGTTCGGGGTCCTTGGAACTTTCTTCACCAGCACCCGAGGGCCCTCGGATGTAAAGGCTGGACTTGACGGTAGCAAGCCACGCCACACCCTCAGCCCCTGGCTGGGCAGTCTGCACCATAATGCCCTCACAGCAAGGGGGAGCCACATAAATTCAGAAGGAAGGTGCCCCAAGGCTGGGGGAAGTTATTGACCTAAAATGAAGGTCTTGAGGAATGACCTTTATGGAGGAACTTTCCCCATACCCACTATTCTCTACTCAGATGTGGCCGACACCTCTTCTTACTGGCTTGTCTTTCTTCCCTGAGTCCAACTCAGAGGGCCAGGTCATAGCTACCTTTCTCTATGAGTGAAGGGCTGCCCTTTCGTTCTCTTTCCGACGGCAGTCCTCAAGACAAGTAAGCCTGCTCTGCTCAGGTACAGGAACTCGCTCGTCGTTTTGGATGATCACATTTTCCTGAGGAAGCGCCCCCACCCCCACCCCGACTCCCCCAGTACATGCTAAAGGGCATCCTGTGACGGATGGGTTAGTCTTGTGCCAGAAGGCCATGGAGGAAAACCAGGTCAGTGAGGGGATATTTCAAGGTATATAGAGTTTGTCCAATTAATCATTAACCAGGTTAGATTAGTTAACTGAGCAAATACTTAGTACGCACCTATCACATGATGGCCCCAGGCTTGGTGGGCGTAGCCTTGAACAGCTAGCTGGAAGATCTGAACCCACTTCCATAAAGATTTAAAATAAAGGCTGAGCCCTGGTGGCCTGGTGGTTGTGTGCGGGCTGCGGCCCACAGGGTTGGCGGTTTGAATCCAGCTAGCAGCTCTCCATGAGCAAGGCTGGGCTTCCTACTCCCACCAGGGCAGTGATGCGCCCCCCCCCCCACAAAAGATTTTATTTTATTTTATTTTATTTTATTTGGGGGGGGGGGCATCACTGCCCTCTGGTGGTGGGAGTAGGAGGCCCAGCCCCACTGCTGGAATTGAACCTCCGTCCCAGTGGGCCGCAGTCCCGCGCACAACCACTACGCCACCGGGGCTCAGCCCCCCACAAAAGATTTTAAATGAAAACAAACAAAAGATTTAAAGTCTAGGAACTGAAAGGGGCAGACCTATTCGCTGTGTCGGAATCAGTTTGACGGCAGCGCATCTGAGCGTTCTGATCTGACGGGCAGCACGCACAAGCCCAGTCTGCCAACTCCGGGACTCACGAGAGGCGGCGGGAAATCAACCCACTGGTTCAAGGTGAGGTTTTCTCTAAAGGAGTAAGGGAAGGTCTGTGGGCCACCCACCCAGTAGGGCAACTCACCCACCTTCAGACTACCAAAGGGTCTCCTTTCTAAAGAGGAGATGGTTAGGTGACAACTGAACAGGAAGGACCACAAAAGAAGTGCACGCATGTGTCTACGGGCAGTCCAAAGGCAGAGAAAGCAGGCCTGCCCTTATGGCCTTCTGGGATAGGAGTCTTGTGTGGCAGGAGGTCACTTTCTGAGGAGACTTAGTGGCTACTGAATTGTGGCTGAAGTCTCAATCAAAAAAGGGCACAGGGCTAGGCTAGTTCTTAGGTCACAACATGGTTCCCCACCCCTGAAAACCAGCCTCGAATTGAGGAGGCCTGTTATGATAATCACAGCTATCCTGCCATTGAAATGGAGCAGATATTTTACAATAAATGAACATATACCCAGGAATGGTGTGCTACTCTCTAACACACTGGGCAGGTATCTGGGGAGAAGAATGTAATTAAGGCAGGGATGAGGGAGCCCCTCACCCCCCACGGATCCGGGGGCTCAGTCTGGTGTTGGGGTCTGTGCCCTTCAAGGAGTTCCCAAAGAGTTCCCAGTCTCCTGAAACTACAGCCCACACACTGAGCCACTTAAAGGAGCAGCACACTGCCTTCCAGAAACAAGCCTCCCACTTTCCTCCCATGGCTTGTAATATGGGATGCAGAAATTTAAATGACTTTGGGGAGGAAGCCCAGGGAACTTTGAAAGGACATAATTTACATTTGTTTGAGATATCAGGTAGCACTTAAAATACATAAATAGGGAGACATGGGGAAGACAAATAGAAACTTTTCTTAAATTTCCAAAGGATTATTGTAGTTTCTTTTTCTGGAGGGTGGGGGAGAAGAGAGGGTCATGTGCAAAAAGAACCCAAAAAGATTTTAAAACACTTTTCACAAGAACCATGCCATTTCCTATTTGCATATTTTCTTTGGCATGTGTTAATACCAGAGATGTGGGCTGGGGGAGAATCCAGTATATATTACTTTCCAAATTTCACTTAGATTTAAACTAAAATTGGAGAGTGCTAATTGCTAAATTTAGTCTGTGTAAAATTATTACACTTAAAATTTAGCTTTGACCTTTGAAAAGGAACTATCTGCCAAAAGTCAAATTAAATTGCTATTTTAGGAAAACTTAAATCAAACAAGTTTGAAACACATTTAGTATACAATAAAATGGCATTGGGAATACATTTTAATGACAAGGTTTATCAAACACATCTAGATTAAATTTCTTCATAAATATATACACTGATAAATTTAGAGACCAGAGCTAGAAAAAAAAAGTTATGTTTAGGTGAAATGATGGCCTAACTTGGAATGTTCCCATTGAATGAGCCCAGCTTAGTTCCTTTTAATGGGATCGTATTAACAATGGTCTTTAAAGGCTATGCAAGAAGGTGCTAGGGAAAAGTCCTCTCTCATATAGGCCAGCCCCAAGACTCCACTGATAAGGTTGCCAATCTGGTCTAAACGCATGTTGTGCAAATCATTTACTGCTAGGAAATGCATGACTGGAATTAAGCACTGATCGACAACAGGGAGAAGAACTGGGGGAAGGTTTTGGAAACTCCTTTTGTGGCTCTAACTTTTCTATGGCAGCAGTTGCCTTTTTTCTTCTGTAATCCCTCACCTTGCCGTCTTACTTTTCCCTCCCTCTACCACATCTTTTTTTTTAAACTTCTTTTTTTTGCGGGGGGGGGGGCATCACTGCCTCTGGGGATCATGGGCGCTACCCAGTGCTGCTCCTGAGAGCCGCCGCTGGATTTGAACCGCCAAGCCCACGGGCCGCAGTCCTGTACTCAACCACTTACGCCCTCGGGGCTCAGGCTCTACCACATCTTAAGAAGGAAGATGAGCGAGTATTTGGGGTGATGGTCAAAGGACAGAAGGAGCAGGTTAGTGTTTTATACTGGGTTGGAAGAAACTCATGTGTGTAAGGTTCGAAGGTTGATACTGAAAACTGTGTCACCAGGGAAAACAAATACCTTATCTGCGAAAGATACTAAGACTCGCCAACTTTGGAGACTTGGGCACATGGTGACTGGAAACTCTCACCAAAGAACCCTGAATGCCCTGCATTTAACTAGATTTCGAATCAACAAGATCCCATTAGGACAAGGTAAAACTGTTCTTACTCTTAACAGAGGTAAAAAGCCCTCCCAGGAAGCTGCAGAGGCTGGTGGTTCAAACTGCTGACTTAGGCTGGGGCAGCCCAGGATGCCACCTGGACTCCTCTTACATGTAAACTGACGTGATACTAACACAGGGAAATTTGGAAACGATGTCAAATATTTTAAAAACTGTAGGAAATGCATCAAAATAAGCATGACATGGGGGGGGGCTATAAAATGGAATCGTAATGAACTAGTAGGACTAAATAACAATGAATGGTTTTTAAGCTGAGTCCTGGTGGCATAGTGGTTGTGCACCGGACTGCGGCCCACTGGGCTGGTGGTTCAAATCCAGCAGCAGCTCTCCAGAAGCAAGACTGGACCAGCTACTCCCACAGTGATGCCCCCCCCCAAATGTAACAACAATGAATGGTTTTTAGCATCGTTTAAAGAAGACATCACAAGTCAATAAATGTCTCATATAAGACATACACCTTAGAACTGTAGAATCTTACACACACACACACAACCATAATCTGTTTAATCTTTATTAAATCATCACATTTTAAGAAGCTATGGAACCAGAAGACCATCAAGGATATATAAATAACAGGACAAACAAAATAGGTTCCTCATAAATAAATGAGAAGGGGTGAGAAGGGGGGAGAGAGAGCGCGAAAGAGAGAGCGAGAGAGAGAGAAAGAGAGAGAGAGGCATCAAGAAGAATGCAATGGCTACTATATAACAAGATGTGTATGAGACCAGCCAAATGTCAAGACAGAATTGATGTAGGTACTCACTGACACACTGTTAAAACAAATAAACACGAGGTAAAAATGAGGAGCACTTCTATTGTTTTGAAGATTTCCATCATAAGTAAATAGATATATGTGGATATGAGAGAGAGAGAGAGAGATATTGAAAATGGTAACTCTAAAGGCTATAATAAAGTGGAAGACAGGCTGAGCCCCGGTGGCGTAGTGGTTGTGCGCGGGACTGCGGCCCACTGGGATGGAGGTTCAATTCCAGCAGTGGGGCTGGGCCTCCTACTCCCACCACCAGAGAGCAATGATGCCCCCCCCCCAAAAAAAAATAAATTGGAAGACAGCGGACTTGTCCACCCTCTTTCCCAGTCTGTCCATCGGGTTTCCATTCACTGGGAGACAGGAGGACACTACAAGATGGGACTACATGGCGTGCAGTGCAATGCATCGACTTTGTAAGAGCCAGGGAATAAAAAAAATTGAGAGTATAAAGGTGACATCATACTATCTCTCCTAGTGGATTTCTGGGGATGGCTTCCCTTGCTTCAGGAGTCCCTTGATCCTAATTCTAGAGGAACCATAGGCGTCTAGAGGTCCATAGGCTTCCAGTGTCCACATCTCTCACATCCTGCTAAGCACGGCTTACTCAGGTGTGCCCAGCCTTGGCTCCTTTCACGATACATATTTAATCTGTCTGCCAGCAAATAATTGGAGCAGCTACACTATGTGAACAAGAAATGCATCAGGAAACAAGAAGAAATGCATCCGGATTGGTGAAGGGCACATTAATGACCTGTGATATGCAAATGAGAACTCTGCTGAAAGCGAAGAGGACTTCAAGCACTCAGTGAGTGAAATCAGCAAAACATGCATTTGATGGCTGAAAAACAAATACAAAAATGCCAGATGGACTACGCTTCCATGTGAAGACCGCAAAAATCCTCACCACCGGATCAATCGATAACAACATGACAAAAGAAGAAAAGGCTGAAGTTGCCAAGGATTTTATTATACTTGGATCCAAACTCAATGCTGATCGGAGAAGTCAAGAAACCAACCCCCCCCCCCCCCCCCTGCATTGGGCATAGCCACAACAAAGGACCTCATTGACATGTTACAAGAACAAAGATGCCACATTGAGAACTCAGGGGAGTCCTGCATAGAGTTTTCAATCATCTCATATGGACGCAAAGGCTGGAGAATGAAAATGAAAGACCAAAGAAGAATGGATGCAATCAAAGTTATGCTATTTGATGAGGAATACTGAACAGACATCCACGCGAACTCGCACATCCACTTGGAAAGAAACAATCAGGATATGCCTTAGAAGCTTGAAGGAAGACAGCAAGACTTCCTGCCACAGACTCGGACCTGGCATCAGGAGGGACCCCTGTGTGGAGAAGGACGTCATGCTTGGCAGTGGACAGGATTAGCTCGGAGGAGAAGGCCTCCCGGGAGATGCAATGACACAGTGCCTACAATGCTGTCGGAGACAGCAGCAGTTATGAGGGCAGAAGAGACAGCTGAGGAAAATGGGCTTGCCCGCTGCAGTGATGGACAGGGCCCGGAGTGGATCCCATTTCAGTCTAGTATACCCAGAATCTCCGTGCACCAGAGCTCACCAGACAGCAATGGAGAACATCGGCCACCCTCCTCGGAACACGCCACTTCATTTAATTCAGAAGAGGAAGTGTGTGCGAAGTTTAAAGCACCAAGAGGGGTGGGAGGATGCAAAACCCCCAAGACTATCAGCTTCTCCTGTGAATACATGACGAAGACATTTATGTCCTGAAAGGAAACCACACGAGTGAAGGAAGCAGCACTTCTCTAAGATAGACGTATCAGGAAGGAAGAGATAACACAATACCAAGAGGCTGGCTAAAAAAGGCCTTTCTTAAATAAAAATGGCCCATGGATATGAAGGAAAAACCCTTTTGATGAAAGGATGAAAGGGTGTCATTTAATGTAAAATGACTTTATGCATGATGGGAAATAACTGTCCCTTTAAGTGGGAGGGGCAATCCCAGGCAGGTTGGCTTCTGTGAGTTACCACTTTCTAGAAATAAATGGATGTATCATAAGACCTTGACCCAGGAGCTTCTTTCTACCGAATTCTATCCTACAACGCACTCGGCTCTCATTTATAGACACAAGGGTAACTTTCAAAGGCTAGACCATCGAGTTATGTGAAAACTCAGAATTAAGTGAAAATGAAGGATAATCACATCAGATTACAAAACGGTGAGCAACTGTGTTATTCCACAAATCTTCCGCCATCAAGCGGTGGTTCCTGAGACTGTGAACCTTTATAGAAGCACATAATTTCAGATTCTTCCTGCATAACCGCCTGACTGCCAAATATCGTTACAGTAACTGCTAAAACCACTGGGAACCACGATAAGGTCAAAGTGACTCATAAATGACTCTCACCTCACACGTCTGTCCACTACTTCCAAAGGCACAACATTAATGTGCAAAACAGGTAGAGGATATGTCAACAAAATGAAACATATTTTTGTGAAACAGCCGTGGTGTTCCCTGAGGCCATGGATAGGTTTACTCACTATTGCTATAAATATAAAATGTTGGAAAACAAGAGTGTGGATAAGTGAGGGGGGCAGGTGTAGTAATTATGGGCATAAGCTAAAGACATATCAGAAAATGCGTTATTGTGTTCTTTATATGCACAACTTGAAAATATTTAAGTTGCCTAGGAAGGTGGGACTGATACACAGTGATTGAGCGGACATGAAACAAGATTACCTAGCTATTGAAGATGTTCACAACTATTCACAAAGTTTGGCGAGTGGAAGCAGCAGATAGTAAACTTCCACAGTGAAGAGAATTCCACTTAAAAACAAGGGGGTTGGTTCCGTTAACGAGGGGTCTGGGATATAAGTGGTGAAGATGGGAGCGGGAAGGGAGCACTAGGATGGGCTGCGATTGTGTAACTAACTCCTCTTGGAGATGGGTCTAGCCATGGGAGAGAAGGCATAAGAAAATAGATGTGGGAGTGACTGGACAATTCTCTCTGATATGATCGAATGCTTGAATTACATGATCTAGAGATTACTTTCCACTAAAACTGTGGAGAAAATAATGAACTCTGGGGAAAATTTAAAATAAAACAGATAACATAATATTTAATAGGAATATAGTTATAAAAATGAGACTGGGGGGCTGAGCCCCGGTGGCGTAGTGGTTGTGTGCGGGACTGCGGCCCACTGGGACGGAGGTTCAATTCCCGCTCACAGGAGCAAAGGCTGGGCCTCCTACTCCCACCACCAGGGCAGTGATGCCTAAAAAAATAAAAAAATAAAAAATAAATAAAAAAAAATGAGACGGATTGCACACAGAAAGTGATGGCAGTGATTCTATCTAGCCTGGTTCGGATTAGATTTTTACTTTCTTTGCACGCCCTGGTTTTTCTAAATGTCCTACCTTGACAGAAAGGTTCAGGCCCTGGTCTTAGAGGATCACCCTGACCTTGGAGGTCGGCCTTTCGGCAGTGAGTACACGGCTGCCCATCCTTAGCTTGCCGGGATGTCTTTCCATTTCCTCCTCCTGGACTTTTAAAATGGCAGGGCTCTGGCAGGAAAGTTCCAAGGTCACCTCCAACCCACCCTCGAATATGCCCCACACGTGATTACTAAGTTCCAGCTGTGCCAGGCAGCATACATGGTGATGGAATCAATCTGTGCCTCATAAACCCGAGATTAAAAAGTCAGGTAAGAACCACGGGCTCAAATATCTAGTCTTTTTTGGGAAAACTGTCCATGAACCCAAACAGATCATGACAGATTTGGACTATCGGGAGTTTATAAAGCCATTCAAAATTTCAATAGCATTAGGAAAAGTGCAATGAAATAACCAAAGCCTTTGTACAAACAAGGAGAAAATGTCAAACAAGCTTACTGACATCACTTGGTGTCTTCCTGTCCTACATTCCATTTCAAGGATCCCGTCAGGTGTTAAAACAAGCAGGGAAGACATGCTCCAGGAATCCTCCACCGGGGTATCCTGCTACAAAGCTAACATTTCACACTAATCTAAATATTTAACTTTCTGCCCCAGGAGCTTATATTAAAGCATCCAGTCCCCATCATGGCTCAGCCTGCCTTATGTTATCTGACATGCCTAATTCAGAGGTCCTCTTTTTATAAGACACAGATTTCATTTCTTTCAGATGAACACTCGGCTGTTACATGCTCTCCCTTCCCTGTCTGGGTTTAATTTCACTAGGGGAACTTCCAGCATATGTGCTCCAGGGGAGATACAGGAGCCCCGATGTGAAGATCAAGAATAGAGGCAGATTTATTAAGTTTCAAACAGGACAAAGGGAAGTTTCAAAGTTTCAAACAGGATGAGGGAAGCCATCACGGTGTCCCAGGCTTGACAGAAATGCTGCTGGGTACATAGGAGGTACAGAGGTGGAGGGCAGAGGAAACCCACCTGGAAGTCCTGAATGGACTCATCACATTGCAGATGGGGCCAGGGATGGGGAAAGGGGCAGATCAAAAAGCTGCCAGACAGGATGGGGGGCCCGCTGACTACAGCACTCATGACTGTTGGACCCAAGCACCCCAATTTCATCGAGGGTGCATTCAGACAAGTTCCCACGGGCTCAGCTGCCCTTCTCTGAGGTGGTTCAGGGAACTGCCAAATTTCATCATTACACTAACTGCCAAAACCACTGGGAACCAGAGTCTAGCCATGGGAGCAACGCTCTCTCAAACACACTTTGCTGTCTGGGGTCTTCAAGATTAATAGACAAGTATTCAGTCCTATCAGCAAGGAGTCATCGAAGTGCACACAGAAGAAGCACACGAGATTGTGTGATCCAAAATCGATGACAACAAAACCCAAATATGACAAAGGGAAAATATCAGAACCCAACTTGTGAACACCTGATTTGTAGCAAGCTCTGGAGAACAGTGGGTGCACCTGCAGAGTATCCAGTCAGATCGCTCGGCTGGCAAATCCCCTCTAGCCACAAGCCAGGGTCTCAGACAGCTTTACGATCAGCCAGAGATCATTGTCATCTTGATTATACTGGGTCGAACTTGATACTTGGTCAGTTGACCTTGCTCTTGACCCAAGCTGAAATTGTTTCAGGTGCAAATATTTCTTGTTCGCTCCATGACAGGGTCTTTCATTCTTACTCATTATTTGTATTTTTGCATTTGTATTACGATTAGGTTATCCACTTCACTTTTTGTGCTTTAAAAAACTGTTTCTGTCCAGTTTGGGTGGCACAGATGAAGCAGATGCAGAGAGGAGAAGGATTTATGGGGGAGGGGTGGGAGAGAGGGAGGGGATCAAACAATGTACGTGGGAGGGAGCGCTCACTAGAACGGATGGTGATTACACAACTTAGTTTAAAAGTGATTTAACCATGGGGGAGGGTGGGATCAAAAAAGAAAATGTTCTACAACTGATTGTGGTAAAAATTGTATAAATCTTGAATTGTGTGCTATGTGGATGAAGTGCTAATAAAATTGAAAGAAATAGACTGGCGAATCTTGTATAGCTCTTTCAAAATAATAAGACATTAGACAAATGTAAATTACTACTTATCCCTTTACCTATTTTATTGCTATAAGAATAATGCACCATACTGCTAGATCCTTAGCATCTCCCATAGGGACAAATGTCTTCCTTAGAAGATTTGCCTCAGTAAGCAAAAAAGAAGAAAAAAGTTGGGCCCACAGTGCAATGCAGACTACTTAATAATGCATTTCTGTCCCCACAGCCCCTATGTGCGCTCGGCTCTTGCACAGACTCAAAGTTCACAAGTTAATGAATCACACACTGCGACGAGACATCTCTCAACTAAAAATGCAACTTTCCCGAAATTTATTTTGCTGAAAAGCTCATTCTCTTCCGGCATCTACTATCAGTCTATTAATATACTCTGTTCCAAGCAAACCAACACAAATGAACAAAAAGACATTCGGCCTGCAGGCATAATTTTCATCTTGCAGGTTAATCATCTGAAAGAACTCAAAGGAGGTTTGATGCACAGAGAAAATGCTAACATGAAGGTAGGGCTCTCACTTCCACAGATCCACGGCAACGCTTTGAGCTCCCACCCAGGTTAAGTCACTACTTTCTGCTCCTGCTCCCTTGACACAGAACTGACATGGCCTTCCAGTCGGGCAATCTACAGTTTCAAAAAGATGAAGGAAAAAAACCAACCACTTCAGAGTAGAAGGGGGTCTTTTCTAGATGAAAGCAATATAATCAGCTACAGAAAGGCATTTTGCTGTGACAAGGGCAGGTGAAACTGGGCACACAGAGAAAGGGGCATACAAAGGGGTACCAGTCCAGACCACCTGCTACGCTCTATGAAGGATGGCGTGTCCAAAAATGCACCCACGGAGGCCATCCTGGGGTTTTCTTCAAACAAAAGGATGGGCAGTGGGTAAAAGAAAGAGCAGTGACTGCAGGACCATGAAACACCATGAAATAAAAAGAAACCACACAAGCTCAGCATACAGATTTAAAAAGTCCGGTGAGAGGGCAGAATGCTGACACACACCTTTCCGGATTTTGAACCATGTAGTATCACTCTTTTTATACAACTGCCTCTCGATCCGTGTATAGGTTCTGCCTAAGCATAATTAGGTGTTCTGGAATTCCCATTCTTCTTAGGCCAATCCAGTTTGTTGTGGTCCATAGAGTTAAATGCCTTTACTTTGTCAATAAAACACAAGCAAAAATCTTTCTGGTATTTTCTGCTTGCAGCTAAGATCTGACATGAGCAGGGATATCCTTTGTTCCATGGCAGCTCCCTGTTAATGTACCGCTGTAACAGTTGGATGATCTTCAGCAAAATGTTTCTTGCTTGTGGTATTAATGTCACTGTAATGCTACAAGGTGTGCATCCTGCTGGGCCACCTTTCTCTGCAAACGGTACACATGGAGAGCTCTTGTAGTCAGTTGGCCGAGGAGCTGTCATCCAAATTTTCTTGGAATAGATCAGTGAGTACTTCTACTGCTTCATTAGTTTGCTGAAACATTCCCATTGGCATCCCATCAATTTCTGGAGACTTGCTTTGACGAATGCCTTCAGGGCAGCTTAGGCTTCTTCCTTCAGTTCCTAGTCCTACGCTACCTCTTGAACTGGTGGGAGGGAGACGAGAGTTTTTTTGTACAATGACGGTGCATTCCCGTCTTCCTTCAATATTGCAATTCGAGGCTTGGATTTTTTCTGAGTTCTTTCTTTCCATTTAAGACAGGCTGAGTGTGTTCTTTTTATTTTTCTAACTCTAGGTCTTCGCACATGTCACTGGCAGTTCATTTTGTAAATAAATAAAGCAAGTTGAAACATTGCTAACTATCAACTGTGACTAGTGGGGTTTCTGTGGGGGATGGGGTGGGTTATCTTAGATGGATCAAATACTACTCAAATACTATCCATATCACCCGGCCAACGACCTCTTCTGTATTGGGGCTGACAAGCAGGTGTCCTCCTGTGAAGTTACCAAGGGGACAGTAACTGCCTAAGGCACATGCATCTGAAGGCAGCCAGACATGTTTTCAATAGTGTTTTGTTGTCGGCGTGATTCAAGCATCTCCCCCCTTCCTTAAATACAGCAGGGTAATGAGACACTATGTTTTCCGGTACACCGATACAGACTTCGGGGTAAGGGACAAACAGGTAAGCTGCATCACTGGAAGTCTTTTTCATTTTTTGAACTCTTTCTTATCAGCGGCTCTTCTCTTTCCGGCTGTCAACTGGCTCTGCAGTGTCCTTATAAAGAGTCACCAAAGCGCACACCACACCACACACCCCCTCTCCCCCCCCCCCCCCCCCCCCCCCCCCACCTCACTCTGTTGTCAATTGGCTGTTCCCTAAAAGCTTCCCTGCGATGAAGCAAGCTGGTGAGCTATGGTCTGGGAGGGGGTAATGCACAGGCCACGGTGTCCACTGGCTCCCAGAGCAGAGTTCTGCGGATGGTGAGCGGGGAAGGGAAGGGGCTCCCGGAGTCAGCCCACTGCCCGCTTTGCTCCCTCCCTTCGGACTCCTCCATACTGTTCTCTCACACTCCTGCCGTGGGGAGACCCTGTGGCACATTCTGCGCTCTGTGACACCATTCTCTCCTTCAGCTGCTAAATCCCAACCGGTCTTCAGAGGCCTCTTCGTACTGACTGGCTTCACCATTTGCACAGCCCGTCCCCCACCCCCACCCCCCGTCCACCCTATCCATTAGCACTTCTTCTCTCCCGTCGATGGGAGACCTTGTGTCCCCGTCGCTGTGTGCCCTTCCAGTCCGATACCCGGTGACCTGGCAGCCCAAGGAGAAGCGTCTCACAGGAGTCCTAAGTGGTCATCTCCCAGAAGCAGAGGGTCAGAGCCCCCCTCCTCCCCGCCCAAGGCTGGCCCGGCTTCCCTGCTGTTGTGTAAACCCCATGATAGCAGGACTGTACCTGCCTCAGCTTTTCATCAATCTCCCCTCCCCTCCCCTCCAATGTTTGCTAAACTCAGATGGGAATATTAGAAGTGGAACGCACCATCATTTCCTGAACAGAGCCGTTAATGTTTGACTAGCTTGAACTCTGTGACATTCTCGGAGGGCGATTTAATTAAAAGACCCAAAGACATTCCTCTACCCTCAGCCACTCATAATGAATGCTTCCCTCCGGCCACCCCCATCATTTCTCTGAAGAAGTAGGTCTTCGTGTCTGCTCACAGTTCAAGGAAAAGAGGGGTGAAAGGAGACATGACGTCCTGATCCCCGGGGCCCTCCACATCCTTCCTTTCCATGGAAGCACCACTTCCGCTCCTTTTCCCGCCAAGGAAGAGCCTTGACTACTTGGCTTTCCACTGTGTGGGGTCATTGAACATGCAGGAGCATGGACTGCCCAGAGCCGCGATCCAAAGGCGATTCTCGGCGCAGAAAGAGCTTGCTTATTATGCCTGCATTTCTAGAGCTGGTTGTCCATCATGACAAAACGTTTGTCTCTGGGTGAATGAAACTTTCTGAGATGCACTTAATTTTAAAAGTCTACAGATAATAGACTATATCCAGATAGCCTAGTAAAAACTACACAGATAATAGATAAGTAAAAGGAATACGAGATTCCATGGAACATACATAGGGAAGCTATACACACTAATTTTTTTAAAACGATGCTAAGGGTTGGCAACTTTAAAACATTAATTTCTGCTGAGCCCCGGTGGCACAGTGGTTGTGTGCGGGACTGCAGCCTACAGGGTTGACAATTCAAATCCAGCAGCAGCTCTCCAGGAGCAAGGCTGGGCTTCCTACTCCCACCAGAGCAGTGATGCCATAAAACAAAACAAAACAAAACAAAACATTAACTTCTTCCCTTTTGGTCTTTTCCAAGTTGCATGAAAGGAGCTGCTCTTTCACGTGGCGATGGGGCTGGCTGGAAAGGGGGGATGGGGGAGGGAATTCAGCATTTCTGAGAGTTACCACAGAGAATGGTGCTGTTTCTTAGGCAGCCCCTCCAATAAGCCGCCTGTGCGTGGATTCTTGAGCTGGCCGAGCCCAGAGGCTGGTACCCAGGTGGGCAGGGTCCCCAGGGAGAGAAGAGCACTGGATGCCCCATCTAGCTCAGACTGGCATTAGCTTCTGAAGCCAACTGCACTGCACCACCTGCTTCCAACAGCATGATAGTTCCTCAGGCAACTGGTAACGATAGACTGCCAAGCACTCGCCAATCCGTTCATGCGCTTGAAGGCACCATTCCCGCAGTCTCTAAACTTTTGGCTTTAGGACCTCGTTACAAGATGGGGAGAGTTAAGAGGTGGCACAAAGGTGGTGGTGGGGGTTGTCCTGTGCAGTTGAGGACGTGACAGCTCATGGAGCCCCAATGCACAGGCCGAGAGGGAACCACCCCCAGGTCCCGCACCATCCGCACAAGGTGACGTCTCACGCCGCTGCTGATGCCGAGGGAACACTTGAGGGCTACGCAAGTGGGGTACACAAAAAGCCCCTCAAAAGAAAGACCTGGCAATTGATTCACCAAACTCCCCCATAGACATGCCTAAGAAGCACAGTTCTCTGATGCATGTGGGGTCACTGGGAGAAGGAAGTGACTGGTGACATGACTGGAGATAACCAGAGTGATGCAATCACAATGGATTACATAAAAACACTTTGATCTTCATGAATTCATTTCTACCATAATAAAGGATGATCATGATTCTCAGTGCATTTTAATGAGAAATGACATAATCCAAAACAAAGAAGCAAGACAAGACTTCAGTTCTCCAATTTCGCAAATCTCGTCAGGGTCTAATTGGAGAGAACACACTGGATTTTTATGCTTGTTTTTACATTCAGTCTACACTTTATTTTTGGTGGGCATGTAAAAAGTACCCGGCCTTACATGGTTGCATTCACAGGTAACTGAAGATACTCCTGTTTAATATAAAACTCAAAATTGATAAGTAGTTCCTTTCAGATTGATTAGTTGTCATGAAGAATTCCTTGCATCCTGTTATAGTAGACTCCACTGGTCCAACTTGAAGTTAGATGAGTCTTTACTCAAGCGTGATTTTGTAACAAGATACAGTGGTCATTTGGAAAATATGGATCCATTAGGTTATACTGACCTTCCAAATGTTCATGTATTTTATTATGTAATTTAAAAAAATCACAATCATTAGCATCAACACCAATCTCACAGGAAAAGTCTACAGAGAGCTAGAAAGGTGCCGAACCATGTAGTAGATATATATCTTAAAAAATGATAATCTTTTGCTTTAAAGCTTGATTTTTAGTCTTGGTCATAAATTATGTCAGCTGTTTGCTTCAAGTGACGGGCTCATTGGGAATATATGTCAGAGAATCCCAAGTCTGAACAATCATGGTTTGTCTATCATTGGTTCTTCCCGGCAATAAAGGACATCTCGTGTAGAAGCCAGTGATGTCAGGCCACACCTCTAACAGCGGCAGGAGAGTTACCTGTCCTGGAGAAACCCGTACTGGGTGGGAATGTCCCTAAGGGGTTCCAGGTCTGTTATGACGCACAGACTCCTACTTGAGTTTTGGGACAGAGACTAAACAAG
>PVJH01040597.1:0-15581 GCA_004026705.1 Nesogale talazaci
ATTCCACTGATTTGTCATTAGAAATAAATAGTTCACAATATATAATTACATATTGTTTTTGCTTTATGCTCAGTTTGTAAAAATGAAAATACATCCTGCCTATCAGATATGGACTATGGGTTCTCCGTGGTGAGATCTATGGAATCCACACTGGCCTCGTGAGCTGGCAACAGACCCACTGGTTTTCATGGAAGACACAAACAAGATGAAAAATGTGGCATGGGACACTGTCCTCACTTGGCTTTCTTACCTCCGCCCTGTGTCACCCAACCTGACACAAACATGTCTCCGCACAGATGCACGCTATGCTGATGTGGCACTTCGACACGTGAAGCCTAGGGTAGTGTTTTTCAAGAAAGCACACCTTTGCTGGAGGGCCCAACAATTCCACTCCTAAGGAGGCGCCTATGGAAACCTGTATCCACCCAAGCAGTAAGTGAAGCTGCATGCCAGCAGCATTCATAACCACCCAACAGCGAACCACGTGCATGCCCCGTGACTAGGACAGATTATTAGACTGTTGTTTCTCCTTAAGATGGAACACTATTCAACCATAAGCAGGGACCAAGGGCTGAGGCATGCCACCCCAGAGATGGACCTCAAAAACATCACGCAGCGTCAAAGAAGCTAGACCCAAAAGGCCACCTGCTCTATGAGTCCCTCTACAGGAAATGTCCGAAACATAGGTGCTCAGGCATAAATAATTTCCCCAAATGCACCTAATGCACTCCTCTATCGCTTCATCCTCGAGTCTAGCACCAGGCTGTGTTTTTAGTTACTTCTTACACTATCTCATTTCCTGGTACCAAAATGATATCCTAAACATGGGTTCCAGCATCCGCTGAACAAAATACAGCTGACTGTGCCGCATGGAGGTCCGATCATCTCCTAAAACCCCAGACCATGCAAGAAAAGAACAAAATACCAATGAACTCTTTGTAAAGAGATCACAGGACCAATCTCAAACGTTTGCTCTGAACTCTTCCCCTCCTTAAACTTCTCAACTTCAGGCTCCTCTTCCCTAATGCTAAGAAGCAAGGAGCTGTTAAACATGTCAGACGCTCCCTGAATTATCAAAGAACCCAAAATAAATCCCAAATTGCTTTTTAAGTGTGAAGGGTGGGTTTTTTTCCCCCCACTCTGCTTGAAAAATGGCCTCAGAGAATGGACTCAGATTTTCAAACCATAAATCTCTTTCAAGTCAGGACGAGGCAAGTACATTTTTAGCTTCAGGGAACATTTCTTTGCCAGAAAGATGCGACGGGGGGCATCAGAGACTTGTGATAACCATCCATGTATCACCTTGACTGCAGAGCTCGCAGTGGGGAACAGAGATGTCGGCTCTAAGGAGGAACGTAGAAATGGCATCCAACCCACTCCCAGCCTCACTCCCTTCTGCTTTCCAATCAAAACAATATACATCAAGAGCTGCAACATTTTTTATGTCTTGGAGGTCAGTGTGCCTCTCCTCAGGAATTTATCCTAAAGAAAAGCAAGCCAGGGGCAACGTGGAATTTATAACGGCCAAAGACTGAGAGGCAGCCAGACTCTGCGACTAGAGAGATTAGTTAATTAAATTAGGGTTCATCTTTTGGTGGAAAATGATGCTTCCCAAATGGCTCATCATCGAAAGCTCTAGAGACATAAAAATCTATCTAGACTACAGTAATTATGAGAGCCATATATGTCTATGAAAAAGAACTAGAAAGGATGACATAAAAGAGAAAATCTATGGGCTAGCAGGGTGGCCCGCTCCGTTTCCTGACTCTTCATTCCCGAATCCTGGACATGGTCGTCGTAGGTGGTTTTCAGACAGAAGTGAAGTCAATACCCGGGTTGTAGAAGAACCTCATCCATCATCCCTCAGGGAGCCCTCTCACAGCCAGCTGGGCTTTTACTTGGGTGTTTTGAATCCAAGTCGTAGCTGTCCGAGGTCCCTGGATGGCACGCCCACTTGAGCTTTTGACTATGGGCACATCAAACCCACCCAGAGGGGGCCGGGCCTGGCAGTGTACTACTGAAAGGTCTTCAAACCCTTACGGAGCAGTGCTAGTCTGCACATGCTGGATTGGCAGGAGCCAGCATCAACTTGAGGGCAATTGTAACTTCACCCGATTGAGCACCAAGGCTTCTCTCCATCCCGTCAAGAGACAAGGTCAGAAAGATCGTGACTGAGAAGGCCATAGATGGCAGCGAAGGCCTAGAACCCCTATTCAGAAGTCCCTACACTTCCCTCTGACCATTGACCAGGAATGGCCCACCTTGCCCAGACAGAGTCCATCCGGAAAGTGGGCTACTGCAGACAGCAAACAAACTCCCTACCAGTGAGTTGTTTCTGAGGCATAAAGACCCTGTAGGGTAGTGGGGAGATGTCCCTGGGTTTTCAAGTCTGTGAGTCTTTAAGGGGGTGGATGGCCTCATCTTTGTAGCAGGGAGCAACTGGTGGTTTTGAACTGCTGACCTTGTGGTTGGCAGCCCAGTGTGTGGCCCACTATGGAGCCCCAGCTACTACTGCAGAGAGAGCTGTGCTCCACTTAACTTCCCCCTTGCTTACGCTTTTGGCTCATGTTTGAATTTGTCCTCATTTTTTCCTTCTTTTCTTCTTTCTTTTGCGTTGAGGTGTTTCTGGGTTGTGTTGTTGTTGTCGGACTGTTTGCTTGTGTGGGTACAATTTTCCTCACCTGAAACCCAGAATGGGTAAATCTACAGAGACAGTCACTAGATGAGTAGTTTCTGAGAGCGATAACAAGGAAGGAGAGGGTGGTGGAAATGGGTGGGTACAAGAATGAGGAAAATGTTCTAAAACAGATTGCAGTGACGATTGCACAACTTTCCAATATCTCGACGCCATGGAAGTACCTGGCTCCTAAATGTCCTGTCCATACAACTGTTTAATAAAAAGCACTGCTTTAACGAAAAGTCAAGAAAATGATTCCATGCTAAACTTGCTGTTGTCAACAGCCGTCAAGTGGGTCACTGAGGCATGGCCATCCCACACACAACCTGATGGAGCCGCTGTGTGCGAGTCCCTGGGCTCTCATTGGCTGATCTGTCAGGCAGAGATCCCCAGCCCTTGCTTCCTGGTGCTTCTTAGTCTGGACACTCTGCTGATAACTGATCGGCGTCATCATAACACGCCACTGGCGGTGGTGACTGCACATGTGGTGTGCTGGCCAGACACCAAAACTGGACTTCCTGTGTAGAAGGCAAACATTTCTACTGCTGAAGTCCCCCACCCCCATCCCACCCCCACACACAGGTCTTCTGCCTTAAGATTGGAGGTGATTTTCTGGACAATACCTGTGACGGCAGGGGCTCCCTCCTTCCTAACCCTATTCACATGGTTAATTTTGTCCATTGAATTCCCATCCCACCTCTTAGAAGGAACTCGTGTTGGTTAGGGGAGGGGGGTGATCTTTAGGCCCTAGAATGTGGCACCCTTTTTTTGCCTGCTGATCTGCCCCGAAGGAAACTCACCAGTACCAGAGGATGCCATCCTGCACCCGGTGGTGCCAATGACAATGAGCAGCCTGAGCATGGCCATGCCAGTGGGTAAACACAGGCCAGCATGGTGGACAGTGGGCTCTGTATGGAATGTGACTGCAGAAACACAAGGAAGCTGATGGTATAAATGTCCCTCGGGTGTCCCCTGTAAAGGGAGTCAATGGCTGAGTGTGAAGTAAGAAAAAGAGGAGGAAAAGAGAAGAAAAGGGGACAGGAAGGAGAAAGAAGGTGGGACCACCCACTCCCCCACTACCCCCGACCTCCCTTGGGCCTAAGAACAGCCTCCTTTCAGGTCAGTGGCCTGGATGCGTCGGTAAAATTCACATCAGTTATAACAAAGGCAAACTGGTGCCCACGCCTAACTTACCAAACTCTGGCCTCTTTGGGTGCAAAGGTTTTATTGATACTTTAAATGTTCATTGTGAGGGGTAGGTTTGTGTTGCTCAGAGATGAGTGTGGAGATTCTGACCCAGGTACCGGAAAAGGAAATGGGATGTAGGGTTTTGCTCCTGCCACTCTGGTGAGGAGAAGGCCTGGCGCTGGGAGTCAGCATCAACTCGAGCATAGTGAGAAGATGTTCAGGGGGGCACCTAAGTGAAGAGTGGGTCCTAGACCTCATCACTTCTGAGTGAGAAAGAGACTGGGAGAGACAGAGACACTCACCGGGGAAGACAGCCACGGATCGAAGGCAGATGCCAGAAACCAAGAGAGACTCACAGAAGAAATGGACTTGACCCACTGATTGGCGAGGGATTAAATGTCTGTTCCTGGCAGCCAACCCCTGGGGTTATTCTTGCAACCGCAGCACTAGGTGATGAAGACAGCCTGTTAAGAAGCCATTTTTCCATTCCCTGGCTCATCCATGGCTCAGCTCCTGGGCTGCAGACCTAAAGATAACTGGAGCTCCAGAAGCCCTTAACTTTGAGCCTCACATGCGATTCACTGATTCACCAGGGGCCCACAGTGTTAGCGCAATGTAAGGTCACTTTGCCATTAGCCGTGGTTCAAGTCAGCTCCTCAACGAGCAACCCCACGTCCCACAGCCCATGCAGCCCAGAGTGGGTTATGAGAGGCTGACCGAGGAGTGTTTACAGAGAGCGAACAGTTCAAAACCGCCAGCCACTCGGCAGAGGAAAGGTGAGGCTTTCTGTTGCCCTAAGGAGTGACCGTCTCAGAAATGCACAGGGGCAGTTCGACTCTGTCCTGTGGGGTCACTGGGAGTCAGCATGGGCTCCGTGACAGGGAGGTTTGCACTTGTCCAACCCGGGAGGCTCATCCTCCCTCAGAGTCTGTGAGCTGGTGGGTTCTGGTTGGCTCATGGCTCAGTCAGCGACCACCAGCCTGGTCTTCCTGGTCTGTCTTCGTCTGCAGGCTCCCCCCAAAACCCACCCCCACAGGTGAACCTGCTGGTGGCATGGCTTCCAGTGCCGCAGCACCCCCTCCCAGTGGTGCTCAGATGAGGTCGTCTGGGGACAACAACCAGTGAGGGCAAAGCCATTGCTGAGCCCCTTGAGAACTCCCACATCTCCTCCAGCCTGGACCGGCCCAGCAACATGGCAGCAAAGCACCAACACCAGTTTCTAACCTCATGGTGGGTCTGGCACCGCGGCCCGTTCCTGGAGCTCCAATTCTGCCCCTCCACAGCAGCCAGCAGCCGACAGCAACACTGCCACCGGCTTCATCTGCCATCAGAATCAGGACCCGGGGCGGGGGTGGGGGTGGGGGGCGCATTCCAGGAGCAATCATCACACCCTCATCCCTCATGGAGCTTTGCGGAGCCCAGGGGACAGAGAGGTTCAGCGTGCTGTACTCCCCAGAAAGTCGGTGATTGGAGTCCCATGGCCACTACACAGGACAAAGCTGTAGCAGGCCAGATGTACAGCCTCAGAAAGGTCCCATGCAGGGTCACTATGAGCCCAAACCAACTGGACTCGGAGAGTAGCGGGTCCCTGTTTAGAAAGCTGTGGTGCCTAGACCCCAGTGAGACCCATCACGTTAGAAGTGACAAGTGGGGAATCCAACAGATGCAAATGGACAGCCAGGTCCAGGACGGGTGAAGACCCTAGAGACCCAGGTGGAGGCCCCAAAAATAAAGTGACCAGATGTCCCGCTTTTTAACAATATAACAGCGTCTTAAAATTAAATAGATCACAATGCTATTTTTGCATTCTTGAGCATTTTTGTTGCTCCCTATAGATCAAATTTTTAATCAAGAACCACCCCCTCCCCCAGTCGATGATGTCCCGCCTAAAATCTGGTCACTTTCCCCAAGAAGCACTTGAGAACTTGTGGGAACTGGTGTCCTTCTCTAAGAGCGCCGTTGACTCCCTGAGTAGCCCCGGGAACTCAAAGCCCCGAGTCCCTGACATGAATCCCAGGCTCCCTGAAGGCCTTCCCTACAATGAAAAAGCTCCTCGCGGACGCTCCGGAGTTTCATGTGCGCAACAGTTGAAACTAAATTGTGTTGCTGCCTTCTTTTCCTCCCTGAAAACACATGTGTCCTTTTGTCTCACGGTCGCACTTGGCACCACGTCCCCAGTTCGTTTGCCCATCAGATTAGCTCGAATTACATGCTTTTACTGCTCCTACAAGCTAATGCAAGAGCCCTACAATTAACTGTGGGCTGGTCTAAGCCCTAAATGGAACTAATGTCTCTGCCCTAACCAAATGCCTCAGGACCTGAGTCTTTTTTTTTTTTTTGATCCTTTTTCTTTCCTTCTTCTGCTTTTCTGTAAATTGCTATTTTTTTAGGCTGTCTTCCAGAAGTTGAGCCCTAAAACAAGTTAGGGCTGTGTGTGTCTAGAGGCTGCAAATAACACTGTGGAGGCCTTGCCGCCTGCACGATCTCTGCCAGCTTGCTGGTGGCCGGCATAGGGCACTCGTGATGTGGTGGCTCCCCAGGTTGGAAGGATAATAGCTTGAGTCATAAGAACTCCACCAGGACCCCTGCTTTCCCACCCGTGTCAAGACAAAGGGAGAGGTCACCTGGCCTGCCGGTGAGAGGACTCACTCATTTCTCATCAAAGGGGAGCCTCAAATGCAATTGGAAACATCAGTGCGAGGTGCAGATTCCTTGGTCAAGGTCTTCCCCAAAGAGGGTGGGCCACACAGGCGTGTGTGTGCTGTGCTGCAGGTTTCAGAAAGGAGGCAAGACCATCAGATTGCAAGCAGGATTCCTGCTTTCTGGGCCCCCACGGAAAAGCAGCCTAGTGGGGCATCCACGATCTTTCACCTCCACAGCAGGGAGGGATGCCCTGTCCGTCCACCCGTCCCTGAGAGGGATGGTCAGGCATCAGCCTACCAAGTGCCTGCAGAGTCCACTGCTGCCACCATCTGCACAGAGCAAGCAAGAGGAGATGATTCTGACCCACAGGGACCCCGTGGGACAGGGTGAGACCGTCTCTGTGGGCTTCCCAGACCATTGCCGAGGCGTGTCTGCCTTGGGGGTGGGCAGGGGGGCTGGACAGCGCGTGGACTTGACTCTTGGGGACAGCTGAAGGGAAGGATCACATTGCCCCGGCTGCTGTCACGGAGACAGGAAGCGATGCTTTGCAGCACGGGAACTGGAAGCTCTGTCCTTACTTGCCTGCCTTGTCTTCAGGGATCCTTTTGATGAAGCAAGTCGGATCCATTACTTCACCCGGGAGCCCGGCCCTTCATCTGACATCCTTAATAGTCAAATTAGACCTCCATTTCCTTCCTCTCAACTTTAAGGCTCGACCGCATCACTCTGGATGCATAGTGAACTGCTGGATTATGCAGAAGTCAAAGGAGGTCTATGTGATACCGGGAGCGCATCCATGACTCATTCAGGGCCCGATGAAACATACCTGGGGGAGGGGGGTCTGCAGGGGGTGGTTCCTAAGCTCTGGGGACTGAGACCCAGGAGGCATAGTCTGTGTTCTGACTAATCTTAACATCTCCACCTACATGTGACTCTCTTCTAACGGGCATAGGTGATGTCAGAAGGAGAACGTGCAAGCCCTTTCAGAGCCCTTCTCAGAAGGGTGCTGTGCATGTGCCGCCAGGCTTCGGCTTCCCGAGCGCTGTGCTATACTGCACACTGACTGAGGGTGTGCAGCAACCCTGCACCCAGCAAGTCTACGGGCACCTCTTCCCCCAGAGCACGTGCTCCCTTCCGGCCTCTGTGTCACACGTTGATCATTCTCCTGGCATCGCAAGCTTTCTCCTCAGGCTGCTGCACACTTGGGAGCTCTGGTGATGTCGCCGTTCAAATCCACCAGTTGCTCTGCAGGAGTAAGACGAGGCTTTCTGCTCTCCTAAAGAGTTACGCGCTGGAAGGGCCACACGGAAAGGATACTAAATTCCAGGTGCCATATAGCACAGATGAGCCACAAAACCACCCTCTAGTTCTTTACTATGTCTTTGGCTTACTCTCAGGGTTTCTATTTGCTTTCCCTCATTGACCATGTCAGATCTGTGTAGGTTCATCTCTATGTCTAAGATCATTCAATACATGAAAACCAAGATAGATGACCCTTCAGAAATAGTAGCAGGAGTAACGGTTGCCTGAGGTCCAGGAAGAGAGGGGAAGCAGGGGAAGAAGAGCTGATAGTGTTGATGACTGTACAACCCCACTCGAAGGGGTCGAACAACAGAATTGTATGTGAATGGATATATTCGATGTGTAAGATATGTCACAAAATAAATAAGGATGGGTTCTTGGGGGCATGGTGGGGGAGGAAGGGCATAAAAGGAAGCAGAGATCAAGGAGTTCACGAAAGAAAATGTTCAAAATTGATTTTGATAGCAATTGTACAACACTGTTTGATGTGATTGAACTATGGAATGTGATGATATCTGATTTTTAAAAAAGAGTTATTGCCTTAGGAACCCACAGGGGCAGTTCTTCCCTATTCTGGAGGGTCACTTGATGGCAGTGAGTTTGGGGTTTTTTTGGTCTGTTTCTATTGCACACTTAATAGACTCCAATATAATATAGACGTAACTTTTGTGCACAAGGGGAAACCTAAAACTCGTGTATCTGGAACTGAACCCACAATATCCCCAGAGTCTATTCCCTCAACACTGGATACCAAATATGCAATCACAGTCTGCAGGAAGCTGCAGAGGTGGTTGACATGATTCCACATTATACATGCATGGTAATGTGGCCTTTACAACTTCTGGGCCACCCATCCTTTCCTGGTTTTTCCCATAAATACCCTTTCAACAGGACTGAAGAGCACGACTCAAGATGTACAACCATTTCATTCCTTTTCCTTAGATTGGTAGTAATCAATAGTCAATAGTAATGATGACAAAATAATTATATTGGTGGGATGATGATATTAGGAGCATTATGCAAAGTCCAACGTCATGGAGGTCCAAAGCTTCTCCTACTTCATCTGCCACTCCATCTTCTATCTGGTTCTCTGTGTTTCCTTGGATAAGATCACACTCACCTTGGCTTAGGTGAGAAGAAAAGCTTTGATGCTAGGCCAGCATGCTGAAATACCAGTTCCTCTCACTATCTATGTCATATAAGGAACACTGGGGCTACTGACTGCTGTGAGGTCAGCTGTTCAAAACCCATCAGCCACTCTGAGGGAGAAAGAAGAGGCAGCCTGCTTCTGTGGAGATCACAGCCTTGGAGCCCCTGTAGCGAGGCTTCTCTCGGGGGCTGTGGGTTGGAATCCATTTGGTGGCTGTGGCCTTGGCTTGGGGTGGATCTAGCTTAGGAAAGTCACTGTCCTCTGAGTCCCAGGCCCCTGGAGAAGCTCAGCTCCCAAGCTCAGCCACGGGTTCCCACCCAACTGGCTGTTTCCCTCCTCTTCTTCCAGTCAGAGGAGCCCCGGTGCCACAGGGGGCTACTCTTCAGGCCCTTAACCACCAGGTCAGCAGTTTGAAACCACCAGCCACTCTACACTGGAAAGTGGAGGTTCTCTACTCCTGGGGAGAGGTATAGTCTCAGAGACCCTCTGGGGAGTTTAGGGTCAACCAGGAGTCAGAATCAACTCAATGGCCCAAGTTTTAACTTGTGACTACTCTGGTCAGTTGGTCAGCCAACCCGATATTCGTCCACTCTTCATAGACCAGCCATTCTTAACGTTTGGGTCACGATCCCTTTGGGGGAGCTGAACGACTCTTTCACAGGAGTCGCCTGATTCATAACAGTAGCAAAATGATAGTTATGAAGTAGCAACAAAAAATAGTGTTATGGTGGGGGGGGTGGCGGCAGGTCACCACAACATGAGAAACTGTGTTAAATGGTCACGGCATGAGAAAGGTTGAGAACCACTGTCATAAGCCATTGCCGAAACATCTCCTCCAAGCCAGGCGAGGGCCCAGGACCCTGCTTCCGTACCTCTCCTCCCCCTGAGCATGGTTTCCCTGCCCTGTGGACGTTGTCGGGATAAGTTGCAGGTCTGATGATACAGGTGGTAAATGTCCTGGTATTTACTCTCGAGCCCTTCCCTTCCCGCCCAGGAATTCAGGTGGAGACTCTGTCCCCAAGGGCCTTGTAAAGACAGGGTTAACCAAAGCCCGAATGTACACACACACACACACCCATCCAGGTACACACCGGTAACCTGTCAGCAGGTAATTACCCTCCGTGCCTGTGGTGCTGAATTGCTGGGCGCCTTCCAGTGCTGCGTCCCCAGCCTCTTTGCAGCTGTTTCTGACTCCAGAGCCCCAGGCAGCAGGCCGGTGCTGCCTTTTCGGTCTTGCCTCTTCTTGCCCTTGTAAAATGTTGCTGCCTTGAGCTATATCATTTCCAGAACAAACACGTACCTCACTTTATAGCCTGGCCCAGGCCGGGAGCAGGGGACGACTTCCCTGTCAGGGAAGTCCATTCATCTCTGTTTTATGGGCTGAGCAATGCCTGTGCAGACACGGCGGTTGTCACTTGTGGCTGCAGCAGACAGGATGGCTCGGGTCTGCCCGCGGGCTGTCACCCTCCTGTGCAGGCGAGCTCTACAGGTGAGCTCACTGGCCTGCGGGAGCCCTGCCCTTCTGTGATCCACTCTCGGTGGCCTGTCCTCCAGGTACCAAGGCTCCTGGTGGCTTCTGACCTCATTGCCATGGAGTTGATGCTGACGCACAGCGACCCTAGAGGCCAGGGGAGAGCCGCTCTTGTGAATGCCCACGGCTATATCTTGTTCCAGGAATAGAAAGCCCCGTCTGCCTCCCGTGGGGCAGCTGGAGGTCTTCAACTGTTGTGACCTGGTGGCCCGAGGCCTAGCCTGTCACCACTGCTTCACCAGGATGTGATTGTGGAGGGAAGCTGGAGAGGAGATAGCAGGACACCCGCACAAGTTGGGAGAGGGAGTCCAGGGACTCTGCAGAGGGCTCTCGGGGGGCCCCATGGGTCACTGTTCCACAGCTGGTCCAACCAGGTCAATGTCTGGCCCCCTCCACGTGGTTCTGCCTTCCTGTTGCTAGGCTTTCCTGATGGCCAAATACCTCCAGATTGGACCTTGTGGGAAACCCATTCTCATGTGGGGAACCAGGGGTAATTTCAAAGCCAGGGTGTGGAGGGCATGGTAAGTACTTTCAAATCCCACCTGATGAGATTCATTCAAACAGTGTGTGTGTGTGTGTGTGTGTGTGTGTGTGTGTGTGTGTGAGAGAGAGAGAGAGAGAGAGAGAGAGAGAGAGAGAGACCAACCCTCCTCTTGTGCTCTTCCTTCCCCAAATAACCAACCAAATGAGCATTGTTTGTTCATGCTCAATGTGTGTGCCTGACAAACCCTCTCCTGTGGCTACTCACCAGAGAAACAAACCCCAGCACGAAAATACCAAGAGGCTCCCCCATCTTATGTAAATAAACCTCCAGATGGCTCACTGGTAAGGCCCTGTTTACTAATTCTTGTTTTCTTTTTAGACAATCTGTTCCCACTAACCATCCTATCCTTGAAACCGGAGGTAATGCTAACAATTTCATTTCATGAAGGTCCATCAGTAGCTGGGGTCCACGGGATTAGAGTGTTGGTGGTGCAACATCGCCTCTGCATGCAACACCACACACACACACACACACACACACATCAAACCCTCAGGAAATGCTCGATACCTTGCATGATTGTTCACTGTGGCTGGAGAAAAGATCTTTTTAGAGTCAGAAGAGAACAATCCATCTCAGACTCATTCAGAAATCAGAGCTGAACAAGAGCTGCCAGGAGGTGGCATACAGGATGCTGCACTCTGGGATCCGACCCTGAGAAACAAGCGTATGGATTGTTGGGTGGAAAACTGCTGTGCTCTAAAAATGTTGAATAAAAAGTCCAATGAAATAAAATGTCACAGCTGGAAGGGACAAAGGGACTCCTTGAGTCCCAAAACAAACCAAACTCACTGCTATCTGGTCAATTAGGATGCATAGCGACCCTACAGGATGGGACGAGGTGCTCTTTTGGGAAGTAGACAGTCTCTTCTTTGTCCCATGGAGTGGCTGGTGGTTTTAAACTGTTAACCTCTTGATCAGCAGCCCTACTCATAACCCAGGACACTACCAGGGTCCTCTTTCCTCACCCCCATCCAATACCCACAGCAGAGAGCGCTAATCATTCCTGGTATCCTTTCCCACTGAAAGCTAGAGTGGTCACAGAAATGTTTTCATTAAGCCTCCCCACATCCCTAGCAGTCACGCTTGACATGAAAGGTGATCCAGGCCAGCCATCTTCGGGCCTCTCGTTTTACAGATGGAGAGAGTGAGGCTGGACGAGAGAGGGAACCATGATTCAGTCTCACAGCCAGTTACAAGCACGAGCTGCCCATCTAGGAAATTCAACCAAGGGTCTGTGAAATTAGATAGGGAAAAGCTTACCCCGTCGTTTTCACTATCTATGAGGCACTTCTTGATGAAGACAAAGACCACAGCCTTCAGAACAGATTACAACTTCGTGCCAAGGAAACAAAGACACCCCCCCCCCCCCAATGGGACCAGTCATCCACACGTGACAGAGGGAGAAAAGATTCCAGTTGTCAAGGATTTCGCTGTACTTGGATCCGGAACCAACTCTCTGATAGCTAGCTCAGTCAAGAAATCAAGTGATGTGTCGCATAGCACAAATCTGCGACACAAGACTTCTTAAAATGTCGAAGGAGCAGGGACGTCACTGTGAGGATTGAGGTGTACTAGGCCCAAGCCATGATATTCCCAAACACCTCCTGTGCTTGGGAAAGCTGCACAACCTATGGGGACAGCCCCAGAGCAATGGATGCAGCTGAACGATGCCATTGGTGAAGCACACTGAGAGCCCAGGGACGGCCTAAGAACGAACATGTCTGTCGTAGAGGAAGAGCAGACAGAATGCTCCTTATAAAAGAGGATGCCGAGGTTTCATCTCCCAGGCCTCCCATGTTTGTCAGAAGAGACAGTTAGGTTTCTGGTGTGGTTACACGCTGGACGGCTAACCACAAGGTCAGCAGTTCAAAACCAGCCGCAGCTCCAAGGGAGAAGGGTGAGGCTCGGTAGCGTTACAGCCTCAGAAGCCACAGGGGCAGTTCTCCTAAGTCCTGAAGAGTCACCATGAGTCAGAAGCAAGTCGACGGCAGGGAGTTGGGTTTGGGTTCTGTAAGGCCATGCCTCTTGTTTTAGGCACTCGGAGCCACTGTTCTGGGAAGAGATCTCTACATTTCCCCAAAATGACCAAAAGAGGTCCCCGGTTCAAGCACAGGTGGAGGGAAAGGCTGCATCTGTGTTATTCCGGGTAGACTAAAGAAGCAAATTCATAAACACACATATGGATATAAGGGAAAGGTTTCTATCCAAGAGGAATGGAACATTGAGAAAGCAGCCCAACCCTGTCTAGTCCAAGGTTATGAGTCCAATATTACCCCATATGTCCGACCCCAGTCTATAGAGTTTCCTTCCGACTCACAAAGCACGTCCAATAACACCAAGATAATCACAGGGCAGTGTGTGCAGAGTCTTGTGTGCCCAGCAGCAGCAGAAGCATCTCAGCACTGGCAGGGGTCTCTCTGTGACTTTCCGGTTTCATAGGTCTGATTCCATCAAGGTAAGCTCGTGTGGCTTCTGCTCCAGCTCCTCCAGTTCCTAGGACTCAGGGTCTATCAGCCTGCTGCCATCTTGTCTTGTCAGTAGCGTGTCTCCAGCAACTGAGTCTATAGTCACATCTCCACGGGGGATATACCGTGAGATGTCCCAGAATTCTCAGAGAAAGCCATGCCCACACAGAGGTCTCATTGGCTATCTCCAGATTGATAGGCTAGACTCCACCCCTACCCTCCCAGTCATGAAATTGACACACGAGTACATGGCTATCGAAGCATCTCAGAGTCAAGTCTACTCGACACCCGTCCTCCTGCCCAGTCACCCAAATCAGAGCCTCCCCATGAGAGACCGGACGTCTTGACCTGACTCAGTATTTACCTGTATCATTTTTTAAAAAGACATTTTTTGTCTTAAAAGCATTATTTTTTTCATACTCACTGCAAAGAGGAAAAGAGAAAAGGACAAAACACCGACACACGACAGAGATCTGCAGAGTCAGACTCACAGACTCAAAGCCCAGCTCCCTGGATGAGCGCTCGAAACAGTGGGGTGCACACACCCTCCCGGCTCAGCATGACGGGGACACTGCACCAGCTGGCCAACTTCACTCCGCAGAGCGCCAGGAGGAAGGACAGTATCGGGAACATCTCTCCTGTGTGCGGCTTGGCCCCACTCGCCCACGACGGCAGAACATCCCCTCTCCAAACGCACCCCATGTCCTGTTACCGATCCCAAAGCCCACGACGCAGACTCCAACCTTTTCTGAGCCCAAAACCACAGAGAAGCGTTACCTTTGAAACAAAATGCCAGCCATTCGGCAGCAAAGACGGCGCTGTTGCTCTGAGGGCCAGACGCCACTGTCCCAGTCAGACACAGCTGCCTCCCTGAGGACGAGGAAAGTCCACTTCTGTGGGGAGGGCAGGTGGCCGAAACAGAGGAAGCCGCCCTTTGGGTGAAGTGGGTTGGAGCAGGGAGAGAGACGGGTCAGTGCCCTAGTCTGAGGACCACTCTCGTTGGGGTGAGAGAGCTTCAGGAGCAGTGCAGGAGGTGTGGCTACTTCCACTTCACAGGGTGACAGTAGGGTTCCCCCAGATATGAGGTGCCACTCTTTGAGACCCTCATTTGAGGGAACCCCAATGTTCCAACCAGCATCTATTCCTCCTCCATATCTTATGAAACCCTCCCATATATCCCTTCTACATCCTCACACACAGACTCACACACACCTGTCCACATCCGCAAGTGACTGGGGACCAGCCCTCCTGAGGGCAGCAGGTGTGAATTCTCGGTCACACCCTTGGGAGGAGGGGGCTCTGGTCTTCGGTGCTGTGCTGGGCAGAACGCAGGATGCAGGCAGAACCAGAGCCCAGGGGCGAGCGAGACCAGAGCGAGAGGAGCTGCTACAAGGGAAGGAGGAGGACCGGTTCTCTGGAAGTGGTGTCATAGGGCGGCAGGAGGCCTGGGCATATGGAGATCCAGAAAGAAGACTCCCTTCTCTTCTTGGGTGGTGTTGGACAGCATGTCCCCCACTCTGCCCAGGCTCCTGGGACACAGGAAACCCCTCAACTGGCCCTCTGCTCCCCGGCATGGCGGTCAGGACTGGGCCGCCAGCACTTTCCATGAAACCCATTCCTTGGTCTCTTCTCCGTCGAAGGTCCCCCCTCCCAGCCCAGCCCCTCTCCCTGGCTTCACTCTGTTTCCCTGAATGGGCCCACCGCGCACACACACACCCCCAGCCCTAGCTCAGAATGGGAACGTCCTTTTCACCTCTCATCATCCATGTGGCGCCCCCCCCTCCCCACTCAGTCCCCCCATCCCATCTGACTGTCTCTCCTCAGCTTTGGGTTTCAGCAATTTTCAGCTCCCTGGCGGAGAGCAAGCCCTTCTATCAGAACCAACGTGGCTCCAGACTGCTCAGCCCCCGTGGGGTGCAGGGAGGAAAACAAAGCCGGGCTTGTTCCCACTTTGATAGGCTGTGCGTTGAGGGAACGGGGGCTTCAAATCTTTCCACGATTTTGTTTTGGCACCAGAGCGTCTGTGTTTAATTTTGTGTCTCCTGCCAGACTTGGGAAGCCAGAGTGATGCTATCAGTGTG
>PVJH01040598.1:0-15552 GCA_004026705.1 Nesogale talazaci
GACCTCTAGTCACAGGAAACCAGCACGCCTGGAGCGACAGAGGGTTCATTTCAAATACTTTCTCCAATCCTTGCTTTGGAGATACAAGTTTCCCCCACCATCCCACAGTTCCTGCAAAACTTTTCGTCAGCCCAAATGACGTAAAACAAAGAAGTTTTACTTTGTTCACACAAACAAGTGAAGTTTATGTGGGAAAGAAATCAAAATGTTCCCACCCCTCCTCCCTACCCCCCAAAGCCTTCAGATCCCACATCTAGCCTAAAACAATGCTAGTGTAGTGAACACAGACTCTATTCAAAGCTATCAGCTTGATGCTGAGTGTAGTTCCCAAGGCAGGCTCTTGGGGGCGCTGCTCAAGGTGCTACTTGCCTCTTTAACTGCTGGGTATGAAATGAACAGTTTCATCTTTTGGTTTAAGGTGAAGATCATCTGGGCATTTGCTCAGTTCGTGAAAACAGGTATTATATGGATTGTTTGTAAAGTAGAGTGGTGTCAAACTAATTTCTTGAAAAGCAAGGCAATGTCTGTATTTGTTGGGTTGCTGGGACTTAGGAACACGGACCACAGTGCAACTAAATACAATGGCGTTCTTATTCTTGCTGCTTGCTGTCATATGCTGTTTGCTTATTCTGAATAGCCTTGTTATTTTGAACATAAGTACCCAAGAACATGAAAAAATGAGCTGATAAGATGGTTTTATTCACTTCAGAAGTCTTCACATGCCTGACTATAAAGAAGGCTCTGTCTGTATAGGAAATGTGTGTGTGTGTGTGTGTGTGTGTGTGTGTGTGTGTGTCTCCCCAGTGAGGGTCAGCCGGAAGTGCAGGTGAGCTGCTTGTTCACAGATGTTGCTTGCATTCTTCCCAGGACTGGAGGACAGCCTCGTGGTTCCATTCATGGGAAATGTCTTGTGTGTTGGACTCACTCTCCTTTACGGAGCACTGGTTAAAGCACGGAGGCTGCTAACCCAGAAGGTCGGCAGCTGGAACCCACCAGCCAGTCTGAGGCAGCGAGGTGTGGCCGTCTGCATCCATCAGAAGGCAGTCTCTTTGGAAGCCCTGTGGGGCAGTTTGACTTTGCCCTGTGGTGTCGCTCACTGTGAGTCAGAGTCCGTGTGGCTGCCATGGGGTTGGTTGGACCTTTCTTTACTTATGCTGCCCAATCTTCACTACCATGATCAACTCTCCTAACATTCATGTTGAATGTGTGTCTCTCTCTGTGTGTCTCTCTTTCTCTCTCTCTCTGTCTCTCTTCTCTCTCTCTCTCTCTCTCAGCATAGACCTTGTATTTTTCTGCCTTCATGGTTGTAGAGTCTCATCTGTTCATGGTCCACTTACTAAGTAGAAGTTCACATGGTATGGGACAAGATTTTGTTAAATCACCTTCTCTAGGTGATCGTGTTCTGAGTAGAGGATAATTGGGTGATGTTATTATGAATTGAATCTGTTTTTCTCTATTACAAGGAACTATGATGGCACAGGTGGTTAGACTGCTAACCACACAGTTGGCAGTTAAAACCAACATTCTTCTCTGTGGGACAAAGAAGAGTCGCTCTATTCTAATAGAGAATTATCATTCTCAAGAATAGACACAAAGCAATGGGTGAAGTAATGAGGAACTCTCTTATCAGTAGTTTAAGATAATGTGAAGTTGCTGTTTTAAATATAAGTACCAATCCTAATCAGGTGACTAATAGCCTTACTTAAACCAATTGTGTCTTGCCTAGGAATGCAAAGAGTTGGAGACATTCAGCTCTTAAGCATTGCTGTCAGTTCATCAATAGACAAAAGTGGACTTTCTCAAGTTGTCTAATGGCATATGAACTCGACTGTCCCCTAACAAAAGCAGTCCACCACACCAGCTTATCCATTGCAGCATCCATTCTAGCCATGTGTGGAACGATGTGAGAAATCACAGGCATAGAGAAAATAAGCACTGCGCAGGTACTTAAATCTTCTATTTAAAACTTGTATTCACAGAGCTGGCCCCATCGCTTACCCGATAAAGCCCTCATTGTCATTGAGTCTGTTCTGATGCACAGTTACCAGAGAGGAGAGGCTAGAACAGACCCTGTGGGTTTCTGAGGCTGTAAATCTTTGTTGTTGATATTGTTGTACGGATCATTTTATTGGGGACCCTTCTAGCTTTTATAACCACCCATACAACAATTTTATCAAGCATTTTTGTACATATATTGCTTTCATTATTTTCTAAACGTTTACATTCTGTTTGAGCCCTTGGTATTCCTGCCCCCAAGACCCTTTGATACATTATAAATGTATTTTATTATACATTTTATTTTCTAGATTATACTATTATAATAGTATTGTATTATAATGATGTGAATTATTATTAATTTCTTATCTTACTTTGATCCTTGTCTCTGTTCTTCCTGTGGTTTCTTCTCCCTTCCTCTCCTTACTTTCTCCCTACCTTCCTGGTATTGCTACTTACATTTCTGTCCCTAAGGGGTTTTTCTGACCTGGATTCTGTAGCTTGTGAGCTCTTACCTGTACCTGGATATGTGCTCCAGCCTAGCCCGCAGTGAAAGGCAGAATTGGGGTCTTGATAGGGGGGGTGAGGAAGCCTCAGGAGGCTGTAGTAAGTCTTTTCAGCAGCAGAAAGTTTCTTCTCGTGAGTTTGAACTACAGAGCACCATATGATTAGCAACTCAACAAGGGCTCCTTACTTCTTAATAATTCCCTAAAATCAATATTTTCCCTAAGTCATTATATGTACTAGTCATTCATTGGGAAGAGATTAAGTCTTATTTGCCCTTGGTCATTTAAAATGATTATTTTGTTTTAAATTCTTAGAAATTTTGCTCTCGGAATTATCTTCCCTCCAAACAAAAACCCCCTTTAGATGCCTTTCGTAGGAAGTTTTACCTTTTGTTTAAAAGCTGATATGAGGTTTTTTTTATTTTACATTCTAGTTATTGAGTTAAAGTAATGGTCCCTTCATTGATTGCGAAGTGTTTTTCTGTCCTTCCCCGGTATTGCCCATCCTCGGCACCCGGTGGATGGTTGTCGTTGTTCCTGGTGGGAACTGTTGAGGAGATCCTGGTGTCCACCAGGAGAAAGTCCTGCGGGCTCTGGCACCGGAGAACGGTCATTGTATTGGAGGCCCGTGGCAGACAGTGGGTCAACCCATCCAACTTTTCCCTGATGGACTGAACACACAGTTGCGAGGCACAGGCGTGACAGAGAGTGTTCTCTCCTCGGTGGAGGATAAGGATGCTCCGTGGAGACGTGACGGTGATTGGTGGTGGTGATGGGTGTTCACACACTCAAGCTTGCTCATCATACTTGGGAAGACGGAGAAACCTTTTCTCCTGTCCAGAGTCCGCACTGGGCAGCGTGTAATGTGCCGCACCCCCTACCCCTGTAGGTGGCAGCCTTCTACTTGTTACTGCCAACTTCTCCTCGGTCGGCCAGACTAGGATGTCCGTTTGTTTTCCAATTTTTCCAAGCGGAAAAGACTTCCCAAGGACAAATCCCTCGTAAGCTTTGTAACACCATCAATAAAAGCAGGTTCAAAAGACTGTCCAGTTTTCTAAGCACCAGAGGACCCAGAATTGGAAACATTTCGCTCATCACTTGACTCTCTTTTAAATCTTTAAGATCATTAAGTTCCACTTGACTTTTCATTCCACCGTGAAGTTTTTCCCCTTCTTCTTCCCTGAAGATCTCAAAAGAAGCCATTCTCTCTCGTTTTTCCATCTCATGTGTTATGATGTCTTTCTTTTTGTTATTTGAATTATAAAAGCATATAATTGAGTAAAAGTTAAAGTCTTTTCCCTAAGGTGTGCTTGGCTCTCCGTATAAATCCAGAAGACGTATTTGAACAACTAACTGAGGGGCAGAGGTAAAGTGACGGGGCTAGAGGGGCAGTCAGGGGTCATCCAGGGGTAGAATTCTCGCTGCCCAGCTGGAGACCTCAGTCTGACTCCCTGCCCAAACCTCTGTTAGGGGCAGAGCAGGCCTTTGCGAAGTTTCAAACTTGCGAAGTTGCAAAGATTTTTACTAACATAAATATGGTCTTGGAAATCCCCAAGGATGGTTCTCCTGCCCGATGGGGCTGCTGTGAGTCAGACTCGACAGCGAGAGTCACTCAGAAGCCCCTTCTTTGTCCTGCCGCTGGGGGTTCTAGTGGCTGAGCTTGTGTCCCCGTGCCACCAGGCACTTGATAAATGGACTAGGACTTTGTGAGGTACCCTGTCAAATTATTGGCTGAAGTATGTGATATTCATAGTTGATGGAATGAGTTTTCTCCTTAGGGAAGACAGTTATTTGGTGGCAAGTTATTCTTGGAGTGTTCAGGTCATTTATTTTTTGAAAAAGGACACTCGGCTCTTTCAAGGAGTGCTGCCTAAGGAAGATGAGTGTTTTCATCGTCACAGTGAATTTTGGAAGCAAGAACACAAGACGATGAATCAGCTCATAAGGTGACCCACTCTGGACTCTCAACACAGGCCATTCAGTTATTTTGTCTAGTCAGGCCAAACCAGACTCCCTGCCGTTGAGTGGACTCGGACTCAGAGTGACCCCATAGGTCAGCGTGGAAATGCCCTTCTTAGTGTCTGAGACTGTAACTCTTCCCGGTAAGGGGCTCTGGTAACAGGTTATGGGATGAGCTGCGACCCTTAAGGTCTGCAGTTCAAAGCCACCCCCCCCCCCCCGGCAGGCGAAAGACAAGGCTTCTTACTAACAAGTTAATAGCCTTAGAAACCCCCAAAGGTAGGCACATTGAGAGTTGGCCTCGACTCAATGACAGTGAGTTTGGTTAGGTCTGAAACTTTCAATGGGTGTAGAACGCCTTGTCTTTCTCTCAAGGAGCAGGCTAGTGGTTTGACACTGCTGACCTTGCAGCCCTACTCATAACTCCCACGCCACAAGCGCTGAGGAACTCCTTAATACTTCTAAAGTTGTCCAAACCTGGGGAATCTCTCTTCCTCAACCGGCTCATTCTATATCCCTTAGTGTTAACTGCTCTTGAGCTGCCTGGACATGCCAGCCCCCCCCCCCCCCATCTCTCCTCACCACCACCCCCTCCCAAAGCCAAGCCACTGGCAAGCAAGACCTTTTGAGATCCATGAGGCCTTTTCACTTGATGATCCTTGAAGAGCCATTGCCAGACCTTACTTCCACTGGTCCAACTTGATTTGGAACCTCTGCTGAAACTTGCTCAACACCAAAGCAGCATGCAAGCCTCCACTGACAGGCAGAGGAGACTGGGGGGGGGGGGGGGGGGCGCGGGCGGTGAGAAACCAGGCTGACTTGGCACCCTCCAAGAACTCCAAATCTCCTGCCATTGAGTCGTTTCTGATTCGGTGACCCGATAGGACCCGGTAGAACTGCCCCTGTGGGTTGCAAAGACCATAACCCATTACGGGAGCAGAACGCGTTGTCTTTCTCCCGAGGAGCCAGCTGTTGGTTTCACACTGCTGACCTTGCGGTTCACAGCCCAACTCAAAGACCCACTACACCCCCAAGGCTCTCTATTCGACATTCAGTTCAGCCTCACCTCAGTCATCTCAGCACAAGCTCAGATTGTCCTGGTTGCGAACTGGAGAGATGTGACCAAGTCACCCCTGTAGCTGTGAAGTTCAGCTTGCCAAGACAAGCTGTGTCGGTAGGTCCCCTAATGTTTCTGACTTGTGTATTTCTCTTTTTCTTCCCCCCAAACAGGCTTTACCCGCCTGCCTCAGCTTTCGTTTGTTCCGCATTTTGTTTTGTGAACATTGCGGCATCACTAACCTAGTCACAGGGACAGCAGATGTTTTGAAATTGGCCGAGCAGATGGCAGCAGTGGTACTGGATTAAATTATTAACTAGGATCCACAGCAGAACCCCTGAGCTTCAGCACATGCAGAAGGAAGCATGTTTGCTGGAGGCAGAACTGGCTGGCCAAGGGGAGGCCAGATCAAGTTCCTTCCAGAGCACTGACATCTGATCCCTCCCTCCAAGCACTGCCCCCACCCCATATTGATGAAGGGGAGAGTTCCATTTGCCGTTTTTCAGTATGTCTGAAAGCCATCACAATGAGAGTCCTCATCAATAACTAATTCAGAAGCTGAAGAAAAAAACCGTGAGACCCATGGAAGTGCTAGAATATTGCTGGTTTCTAATGTGCTTTTGTGAAAAAGCGTTCATAGAACTGTTAACACAGTCCATTTTCTTTTGATGGTACCAGAGACGTGTTTATTCTGCAGACACTAACTCCGCAGGGTTACTCCGTGTGTGTGTGTGTGTGTGTGTGTGTGTGTTTGGTGGAAGGGACGTGATGGTGGGGGTTGCAACTTCATTCTGCTACTGTAAAAAAAATGAGTAAAGTAATTCATCCAGTATATATTTGAGTGTCTTCTCTTGTGTCAAACAGGGGGTTTTATAGCTGGTTAATCCCTCACCAGTATTCTGAGTATGTTTGTGATGTTCCTTAAACCTCTTTTAACCTAGCAACACATCTCCTTCATTGTTTTTATCGTGATGCATTCGATTGTTCCTCTCACTCTTGTGTTTCCCGTATATTAAGAAAGTTTAACTCACCCCAAAGTTCTCATTTGAATTCATTGGAGGCTATGTTTAAATTTCACGTTTTACCACCTCGGGACACAAGGTATCAGTTGTCCCACCATCAGTGTCTAATGTTCCTTTACTCCACCAGCTCTTCACAGCACTCCATCTCTGTGGCAGCTCTTCGGTCATGGCTCATAAAACTAATAAGAAAGATGTTGTGTTAGGTCAGCAGTTCTCAACCTGTGGATGGAGACCCCTTGGGTGGGTGGGTGGGGGAGAAATCAAACGACCCTTTCACAGTGGTCCCTTGATTCATAACAGTAGCAAAATTATAGTGATGAAGTAGCCATGAAAATAATTTTATGGTTGAGGGGAGTCACTACCACATGAGGAACTGTATGAAAGGGTTGGGGTGCTAGGGAGGTTGGGAACCATCGTGTTAGGTGTCTCCAAGTGGGTTCTGACTCGTAGAACCTTCCTTGTGTACCATAGAGGGAAGCCATGTTGGTCCGATGCCAGCCCCGCTGCTGTTATGCCTGGACCCGTTGTTGCTGCTGTTGCTTCGGACCATCTCATGGAGAGGCTGGCTACTTTATCAAGGACCATGTCCTTTCCCAGGACACGTCCCTCCTAATGACATGTCCAGAGTCCTGGAGACAGAATCTGGCCATCGGTGCTTCTCCTTTCAGGACAGATCAGCTTGTTCTTTTTGGGCAGTTGGCGGTACATTCCATATTCTCTTCCAACACGGTAATTCCAAGGTGTCAAGGCCGTAGTCTTCCTCATTGCTTGTGTGTTCTTCACTTGAGTTGAGTGAACCTACCTTGGCTTCAGTCGGGCTCACTTTGGTCTTCAAAGTGACATCTTTGCTAATTAGCACGTCAAAGAGAATCTTTTGCAGCTGACAGGCTGCTTCAGGGTGTTGATTGTGGATCCAAGGAAAACTTAAACTTTCCATCCTTTCTGCATGTCTTGCCATGCTCTTTCTTTGTTCGCTTGTGCGGACTTTTGTTTTCATTATGTTGAAATGTTGACCATACTGAGGGACTGAAGATTGTAGTCGTAGTTCTTTGTCAGCAAGCATCAAAAGCCCTCTCTTCATCTATTGCACAGACAAAGATAGTAGGTTTAAAATGCTGAAGATCTGGAGCTCTTCATAGATGATGAACATTCGTTGGTGAGGAGGAAATGTCTGGGGAGAAAAGGAAGAGATTGATTTTTAAGTCACAAGTGTCTTTTGGTACGCTTCTAATCTAGTAGCTGCTCTCCCGCCTTATTGATGCTGACTGGAGCTGACTCATGGTGGCATCGGGGTAGATAGAACTGCCCCCTTGGTTAGAACAGGGTGGAGCAGCCTGTGATCTTTACTGCCACAGCTTCCTCCACTCGAGGGATTGCTGGGGTTGTTAGCAGGGAAGTTCCAACAGCTGCAGCCACCCACTCAAACCCAAATTCAAAGCCACAGCCATCAAGGCACAGTGCGGTGCCCTAGTCACATTTGCCACCCAAAGACAACCACAGTCGCTGCTGTTGGGTCGGCAGGGTCTAGTAATGGACTCCCCCCCCCCCCCCCCACACACACACACAAGGTTTGGGAGACGCACAACTTCATCTTTCTCCCATCGAGCAGCTGGTGGGCTTGAACAAATGACCTTGCATAGCACTCTAAAGCCCAACCCACACCACCACCAGTGCCCCAGAAATAGCAAGAACCCATATTAATTTCCTTTGTCTTTTTTTTTTTGATGGCCTATATACACTTGTCTATAAGGCAAATTACAGACTGCTGCTGTGAGCGCACCTTGTGGGGGAAGGTTTAGTCTGCTTTGTCAACTACTTTTTGGGGGGAGTATCATAAATTAGTATTACTTAATGGATGAAATTTAATGAACTTTAAAAAATTTCATCACATGGAATTTTTAAGGATAAATCTTCACCATTTCTGACCAGTGATTTTTTTTCAAACTACTTATTTCAAGCATGTGCTATCTTAAGATAGTAAAATGATTAAAAAAGAAACAGGGTTGGGCTGAGCCCCGGTGGCGTAGTGGTTATGCGCGGGACTGCGGCCCACTGGGACGGAGGTTCAATTCCAGCAGTGAGGCTGGGCCTCCTACTCCTACCACCGGAGAGCAGTGATGTCCCCCACCCCCCCCCCCAAAAAAAAAAAAAAAAGAAACAAGGTTGTCAGATTTAGTAGATAGTAATACAGCATGATCACTTAAATTTCATATAAACAGTATATCATATGTTTAGTATAAGAAGGTCCTTTCAATATTTGGAAAATATGTACCTTGACAATTATTCTGGTTTAACCTGAAATTCAACTTTAGCTAAGTGTCCTGCATTTTATTTGGCAATCGTAATCCTGTGTGAAAATGTACTCTTATGTCTATGCATTTATGACTGTATGAGTTCACTTGCCTGTATTGCCGATTTGCCGTCTGACATCAGAGAATGATATTTACTTTGATAAATAAGTCGTACAGACTGCACATAATTGCTCTCAATATGAAAGTGTTTATAAATCATAAAACATGATTCTTTTATCTGAAAGTTAGTTCTAGGAAGACTTTGTTCCTTAACAGACAGAGGATAAGTCTAACCTACAAATGACTTTCTCAAGTACTAAAGCATTATTCTCACAGCTTATTCAGTAGATGTTATAGTAATAGTTACAAGTTAGAAATGCCACAACTTATTCTATTAAATGAGTATGTTCTGGATTATAGATCCAGGAGGCTTGTTTTGGATGCCCTGATATTTCTGCTCTGATATTTCCAAGGGTCCCCAAACTCTGAAATGCACAGAATGAATGGGGTGTGTCGATGGGTTTAAAAGTGGCATCACAAGTATTTGAACCTTGCGGAAAACTAGTGGCTGCACTTAAATTAACTAAGTTATGTACAGCCTTCTATTTCAGACGCTAAACTTGGTTTTTAAAAATAGCCTAAACCAAATCAACAAGCAAAATAAGTAAAAGCCCACTTTATAGAAGAGGGTAGGCCAAGGAATGTTCCATGGGAAGGGCTGGACTGAGCTGAGCATCAATTAGTGCACAGGCCTGGCCAGAACTCTGGTATGTCTGGGGTAGACTCCCCTTCCTGCCTTCAGCGAGGAAAGGAAACCCATCTATTAGCTGCATCTCAGTGCTTCTAACTCCTGGGGACCTCCAGTACTCCGAAGGGCACTTCAAGCCAAGGACCTTTGCATTGCATGCCAGAGCTTCAGGCCTTTCTTCTGTGTCTCCTCTGCTTGGGCTTGACCCATCATCCTTTCACTGGTAGCCCAGTGCTTCACTGGGGCTTGGAAGACTATGGGTTGGGCTGCCCCTGTAAGATCAGCAGTTTGAAACCACCAGCCACCCTGTGGGAGAAAGGTGAGGCTTTCTTCCTGCTGTGAAGAGTTAGTGTCAGAAACCCAGGGCAGTCCTTCCCTGTCCTACGGCCTCCGAGATGCTTTTATTTCTTTGTTTGTTTTTAAGTTGAGGGTCTCCTCTTTGTGGTTATCAGTTGCCCAGGAGTTGACTCAGCCTCAGGGTAAAGAGCCCAGTTCTGCAGAGTAGAACAACTTCGTAGGTTCTCAAGGCTGCCATCTTTCAGAAACAGATCACCAGCAATCGTCTTGCCTGATTCCAGAAAACCAAACTCACTGCCACTGGGTCGATTCCGACGCATAACCCGCCCGTAGGACAGGGTAGAACTGCCCCTGAGAGTTTCTGAGACCCTTAACTCTTTATGGAAACAGCTTTCTCCCGAGGAGCATCTGGTGGTTCCAAACTGCTGACCTTGCATGAGCATGTATCACTCTACCACCAGGACGCCTTCATTATGGAGAACATATTTCATTTCAATTCTTCAAGCCTCAGAGTGCACTTTATTATATGACTTGCTTCTGCATGTCCTGCTGCAGTGCGATTCTCTCAGTCTTGTGTAACAATGGGTACAAAAGCTATTGGAGTCTAAAGAGAGGCTTGCGATGATATCCATTTGTTTCTCACACCCAGGGCCTGCAGTGTGTGTAAACGGGATGAGGAGGTGGATAGAGTCAGCTTTGGATGTTGGGAGCCCAGTTTCTCTGAGCCGAAGACAGTTGAGCTCTTAGCTTTTAGGTTGAAACATATAATCTGTTATTAATAAAAAAAAATAATGAGGGTGTGTTTTAATATTGTGCTGAAGATGAAAGCCGGGGTGGTGACAGTGTTATTTATTAAAGAGCTAGGGTTTAATTTGTCAAGTTCATATCTTAGGTATATAGGGTTCCCGAGACACGTTACAGACACTTTAAATTGGTATTAGGTGCCGCTCAGTCGGTTCCACCTCCCAGCAAACCTGTGTGCAGCAGAATGGGGAAGACCAGGAACGGCCAAGTCCCACATTATCCTCACAACCCTTATGATGCTCGGAGCCACGGCGCCAGTTTACCTCCCTGGGGGATTTCCTCTCGTTCTCTGCCACTTGTCTTCAAGAAGCAGGCTGTCCTTGTTTCTGGACTGGCTTCTCCTTGCTTCTCGGGAGCATTCCAGGTGTACTTCCTCCCCGACAGGTGTGCTCCTTCTTCTGGTCGCCTGTCTATAGGCCGTACCCTGGGCCAGCACCCTCATTGAAAGGCCTCCGTTCTTCAGCCTTCCTTATTCATGGTCCAACGTCCGCAGACATCTAAGGTGATTGAAAAATATCCTGACTTGGGTCCACAGACCTTAGAACTGAGATTAATACTTTGCTCCTTATCGCTTTGCTTTAAAAGGTCATTTGAGGCAGACTTTTTCAATGCAACACATCATTTGATTTCTTGACTGTGGCTCCATGGGTATTGATCGTGGATACAAGCAAGACAAGATCCTTGGCCACTTCAGTCTTTTCTCTCTGTATTATAATGTTACCTATTGGTCCTGCTGTGAAGATTTGGGTGGTCTATACCAAAGCAAACCAAACTTCAGCCATCAAGTCAATACTAGTCTCTGGATATTAAAATAACAAAACAAGAGGGGCTGAGTCCCGGTGGCGTAGTGGTTGTGTGTGGGGCTGCGGCCCACTGGGTTGGAGGTTCAAATCCAACAGCAAGGCTGGGCCTCCTACTCCCACCACCAGAGGGCAGTGATGCCCCAAAAAACCAAAAAAGAAAAAAGGAAAAAAAACAACAACAACAACAACAAAGAAATGTGAGTTGATCCAAGCAGACTCCAACTTTAGGTGACCTCTTGTGTACTGTACTAGCTGTGGCCATCGGGTTCTCATGGGCAGACTCTTCCTCAGAAGTGACTTGCCAGACCTTTCTTCTCAGATGCCTGCCCCACTGGGGTGCTCAGAGCCGCCAGGCCCTCTGCTCATAGAGGGGTGAGCGAGTCTTGTGTGGCACTGAGAGAGGTGACTCTTGGTACAGTTCATTTTATTAAAAGAGAAGAGAGTTTCTCTTTTGACAGTGGAAGGGAAACACCTCTCACTGCCTGATGGCTCACCTGCCTTTTAACATGAGACGCCAGCTTTTAAAAAATTAGAACCAGTGGGATTCACTGGATCAGTTTTTGCTTTGATGTCTTCATCTCTTTTATGATGATAATGATGATTTTCCCTCTCCTTTAACTGTTCTCTCCTACTTTTCCAGAGAGCGCTGTTGACTGGGAAGGTCTGTCTCCTACGTATTACTTTATTCTTACCACTTCTACGCCCATCCAAACCCCTTTTATCCTGCTCAGCTTTTTCTTTCACCACCTCCATGTCGGGCAGTTCAAAGGCACCAGCCACGCTTTGGGAGACAGATGAGCTTTCCACTCCTGTAAAGAGTTTAATCCTGTCCCACAGGGTCACACTGAGTGGGCATCAACTCGCTAGAAGCGAGTTTGAGTTCTCCCATCCTTTTTTTTTTTTTTTTTGGCATCACCGCCCTCTGGTGGTGGGAGTAGGAGGTCCAGCTTTGCTCCTGGATTTGAACCTCCAACCCAGTGGGCCGCAGTCCCGCGCACAACCACTACGCCACTGGGGCTCAGCCCTCCCTTCCTTTTTTTAAAGTTTAATATATGTACTGAGGAGCTCTGGTGGCGCTGCCAGGTCAACAGTGCAAGCCCACCATTGCTCCATAGGAGAAGTGAGGCTAGTGGCTCCCATCAAGATTTGCAGCCGTCAAAGGCCTGTGTGTTAGTCCGGATAGACTAGAGAAATAAACTCATAAGCACACATATGTATTTAAGGGAGAGGTTTATATACAAGAGGAATGGAACGTTGAGAAAGCATTCCAACCCAGTCCAGTCCAAGCCCACACGTCTAACATTAGCCCATATGTCCAATACCAGTCTATAAAGTCTTCAGATTTACGAGGGACATGTAATGACACAGGACAATCACAGGCCAGTGGATACAGAGTCTTGTGTATCCAGTGGTGGTAGAAGCATCTCCGTGCTGGCAAAGACCTCTCTGTGGCTTCTCAAACATTTCAGTACTGGCAGGAGTCTCTATGTGGTTTTTCCGGCTTCAGAGGTCTGGTTCCATCAGGGTAAGCCCATGTGGCTTCTCCTCTGGGTTGTCTCACAGGGAGTCAGTCTTGTGTCTTGTCAGTAGAGCGTCTCCAAGGTAGTGAGTTCTTACCTCTCAGGTGGAAATATGACTGAATTTCCTTGAATTCTCAGAGAAAAGCATGCCCACACAGAGGTCTCATGGACTATCTCCAGATTGACAGGCTAGACTCCACCCTCTTCATCCTCAAATTGACACCAGATTAGGTGACTGTCACACCCTGAATGGTCTCAATGAGCTGCAACCAACACAACACCTGTGGGTTCTTAAAATGTACACATCGTGTACCTTGCTTTAACTGAAAGGTCTCTGTTAGCACCTGCTTTCTGTAACGGAGAGCAAGACCTTGTGGAGACAAGAGGCAAGAAGTGACCCTGGCACAAAGTGTGCTTACAGTGGTCCTTCAGAGGCAGCAGTGCCACCGTACCCCATCGGCCATTGAGGTGTCACCAGGCTCCTTCCCTCAGAACTACATTCGGCCTCTCAGCATTGAGTCACCATAGCTTGGAGCTGGGTTGATGAACATCGTAGTGCTGTGCCAGTTTTACCTTTCATGTGCCATTTGGTATGACTTGCTAAGTTGTGCATTTATTTTTGTTCTGGAAATGTTCAAGATTTTTTCCCTTTGTACGTTAATGGGAATCGCTACTTTGTTTCCTTGCGATTTTGACTATGATGGGTTCATAAGGCAGACCTTACCTGCAGGCAGTGGAGAAGCCTGCCGTGCAGTGTGTTCCATGCCCTCTCTCGACCTCCCAGGATATAAGCTCCGTGAAGGCAGCGGTCTCCCCTCTTGGTCCCCTCATGCGTCTTCAGAGGTGTCAGAGTGCCTCTCGGTGTGGATGTCATGGTTCCAGACCTGGCAAACTGCATGCTGTGGAGGATCCAGCAGTGTGCAGGGCTTGTGCTCCTGAGCGAGCCCTTTCTGTTTTCAATCAGAAGCCTGCCCGCTGGCACGTGCCCTCAGGAAGACCCGCCTGCCTGCCTCTCAGGAAATGAAGACAGAGCCCAGGCCACAAGGTGGGCCACTCATAACCCACCAGGCCACCCCCTGGAAGAAAGATGAGGCTTTCCGCTCCTTGGGAAGCTCAACGGGGCAGTTCTATTCTTGTCCACAAAGTGGTTCTGAGTGTCCACCGACGCAAAGGCAGTGTGTGCAATGGAACGAGGCCAGGAAGCCACGCTCAGGCACTCTTGCCTATCCACGTTTATTTTTCTGGGGGGAGATTCATCAGTCACCCCCATGCCAGGCTGCTCTGTAACCTGCAAGAAGCCTGGGTGGTATCCAGGGATAGGGGTGAGGCTGCCAGCCCCAAGGTCAGGTAGTTTGGGACCACCAACTGCTCCAGGGGAGAAAGACCAGGTCTTCTGCCTCTGTACAGAGTGGCAATGTTGGGAACGCAGCGGGGCCCTTCCACCCTGCCCTAGCGGGTCGCGGTAAGTGGGCACTGGCTCGGTGGCGGTGAGTTCGGTTTGGTGTAGAACCTGCCTGCTCGGTCATTTTTCAATTGCCACCTGTCAGCTTAACTCCTTTGTCACAAAGCGATGCACAGGAGGAAAGAGGACTAATTTGAAACCCGTGGTAGCACCTCTGGCAACAGATGACGTTTGTGTGCTGGTTCTGAAGAGAGACTCTTGTGATTCTCCTGGAATTTCTGGGTTCCCGGCGTAGGGGTGCCTGAAGTGTCCTTGAGCCGTTACGGAGCTGGGGTCCCCTTCCTGTCAAACAAGAGGCTTGTCAAGCAGGTTTGAGGAGATCTGTCTCCCTTGGGTCCCGGCGGTGTAATGGTTATGTTGGGCTGCAGTTTACAAGATCTGCAGATGAAAACCACCAGCTGCTCCATTGGAGAAAGGCCTTATTACTCCTGGAAACAGTTACAGCCTCGGGACCTTCTGCCCTGCCCTGTAGGGCCCCTGTGAGTCGGCATCAGCTCACTTGTAGGCTGTCTGACTATCTATCCCCTCTGCCCGGCACCTGCCGTAGCAATTTGGGACACTGCTGCCTGATTGAAGTGTTGTCTATTCACAATAAGGATAGCCGGTTACTCAACTTTTGGGCTTCTCTGCACATTTATTCTCGTGACAGCTTGTCCTGTTTGCTTGCTTGCTTTTGTTGTGGTGGTTCAAAAAAAAAAAAAAAAGTAAGTTAAAGGAGTTTCAAAAAAATGTTCCCCTCTCAGGAAGGAATCCTTCCCAAGCTTCCCCTGGAGGGAGGGAACCCTTTATATAGATTTTATTCTTTGACTAGAAGCTTTTGTTAGCCACGAAATGTTTTGAATTAGTGAATTATTGCATTTTTCCATTCCGTTACGAGTCTGGTGGAAAGCTGTGTGCAGTAAGAGTTGGCCCTCGTCGGTAAGAGAGATGGGGTTAGGTGGAGGTGAGAGCCTTCTCTTTGTTTCCCCCCCTTGTGTCCAGGTCTGGAGCCCGGGCCTCCCGGTTGCTACCCCTTTACTTTGCGGGAGTTGTTTCTGACCTTCATCCAGTGGTCATTTCTCAGTGGTCATTTCCCTGCCCAGGGCTTT
>PVJH01040599.1:5370-15674 GCA_004026705.1 Nesogale talazaci
CGGGGGCAGTGCTTGTACTCATCTTACTACAACTGGACAGACTTGAAATTTTCCTTAACAAAAAAGGAAAACCAGCTGAGCCCGGGTGGCCTAAGTGGTTGAGTGCGGGACTGCGGCCCGCGGGCTTGACGGTTCAAATCCAGCGGCGGCTCTCAGGAGCAACGCTGGGCACCTCCCACAACCACCAGAAGGCAGTGATGACAAACAAACAAAACAAAACAAAAAAGGAAAACTCAACAATCTGGTGTTACTAGTCCTGTCTTCCCTCTAGTTCCAAGTTAGCACACATGAATATTTAAACACAGATGGGCTTTTATGAACTGAGCAGCCAGTCTGGAAAATGCTTTCCAGTACGTATGGCGTTTCTGAGCACAGTGAGTCTCGGGTAGGGCCTGCTGCCCTGTGTTGACCTGCTGGGCAAAGATGCCTGAAAGTACAGCTAAGCCAGGGGCTGACTGATAGCACACACTCGTTGTTCACTAAGGAGTATTTGAGACCACAGAGGGGCTCTACGTAAAATCTAAGCAGACTTCAAATTGACCAGCCTTGTCTTAAACAGTCACAAAACGGGTTCAGAATTCATTCCCATGTAACACCAGTATTCTAAAAGCAGCAGCCTGACCTAAACATCCACATTTTGTACTCGGAAATATCACTGTTTGATAATGTGCCTGGTAGCAGACCTGAGAAGGTTCCTCCCAATGGCCACCACACACATGAAGATGCTCAGAGTCATGTGCCATCCAAAGCCTAAGCCCACTCTAGGGCCATCAAGTCTATTCCAACTCTCAGCAGCATATACACTGCAGGGACCTGCTCCCTAAGGTTTCCAAGACTGTGCACCACTGCCTCCCTTTTCCTCCCCCAGAAGAGGCGGTGATGGAAAAACCTCAGTAAGGGTGGAGCTATAGAGCCCATTATTGCCACTGTTGTCAGTAAGTTGAACACCTGTAAAAACTTGAATGGCCCAAATTTTTTTTTTTAATCATTTTATTGGGGGCTCATACAACTCCCATCACAACCAATACATATGTCAATTGTATGTAGACCACATTTGCACACCTATTGCCATCATCACTCCCGAAACATCCTCCCTCCACTTTGTCCCCCAGTACCGGCTCCCCATATTTCCCCTCCCTCCCCATGAACCCTTAAGTAATTTACACCTTGTTATTACTTTTTCATATCATATTCTAACCAGTGTGTCCCTTCACTCACTTTCCCATTGTCCATACTCGAGAGAGGTCATATGAAGATCCCTGCAATTGGTTCCCCCTTTCCACTCCAACTTCCCTCTGCCCTCCCGGTATCACCACTCCTACCACTGGTCCTTGAAGGGATCACCTATCCTGAATTCCCCATGTTTCCAGCTCCAGTGTACATCCCCTGGTCTAGCTGTATTTGTCAGGTAGAATTGGGATCATGATAGTGGGTGGGAGGAAGCATTTGAGAACTAGAGGAAAGTTGCATAGTTCATTGTTACTACACTGTACCTTGACTGACTCCTCTCCTCTCTGCAACCCCTCTGTGAGATGTTGCTTCACCTATTGATGGGCTTTGGATGGCCAAAACCTTTTGATAGACGTTATCTACAACAACAGAGTAGCTGCCGGGCAGTCTATATATAAACACCTTATGGAATTTGGTTCCTTGGTTTGGAGATTTAGGATCACAGGTTCATGGGGCATCCCAGTTAACCAGCCTACTAAAAGTGTTTGATGCTTCTACTCTGCCTCCTGGTTGGCTGAGGCGCACAGGGGTCTTAAAAGCTTACAGGCAAGTCATCCAAAGTATAATAGTTGGATCTCTGTTCACCTGGAGCAAACACACAAAGGAGGAGACTTGGGAGGAGAAATATATGGAATGTGTGGCTAATTGCTTCTGTGAACAATTGCCTCTTTGGGCATGAGACCAGAACTGGATGGCGCCTGGTTAACATTCCTGGACATTTTGATCAAAGATTCTACTGAAGAATTGTGATCAAAAAGGGGGAAAGGCAGAACAGAACATTCAATTCTGATGGACTCCAGCCTTTCTGGAATCATGGAAGGTAGAGGAAGCCCTGGAACTTAAGAGTCTAAGAAAGCATTTAAATCTCAAACTAAAACTCCACCCCCCCCCACTCCCCCCTGCACCACTAGGGCTCAGCTCAAACTAAAACTTTAAAGTCATCTTAAAACTAAGCAGTTTGGTTTCACTAGTTTTGGAGAAAAAAAATAATCTGTCTTGAGCACTGTACTCTTTATAAATTATCTACATGGAATCAAAGTGATGCAACTTGAAAGATGATATAGGAATCTCAGAGGACAGAGAGTCTGTTACTGTGGAGGAAGAATTCAGAAAGGGGGTGAGAACAGCTACACAAATCAAGGAAGGTACTAAGTCATGAATGTGGACATAGAGAAGCTGCTGAATTGGTGCATGCAATGAATATCCTCAATTAAATAAAATTAAGGCAGAAAGAAAAACTTAAGAATAAGAGTTAGAAAAGTGACATCTTGAGAGGGGAAAAATGAGGCACTGATAGCAAGGGTTCAAGTATAAAGAAAATGTTTTGAGAATGATGATGACAATAAATGTACAAATGTGCTTGACACAATGGATATATCTATGGATTGTGATGAGTTATATGAGCCCCCAATAAAAGAAAAAAGTGTTATCTTTTAAAATCAAGTTATACATCTACTTCTCACAATTATCTCATGATCTGACAATCCATATTTAAGGAAAGACCTTAAAAAAAAAACAAAAACCCAACCACTACTTAAATCCTCTAAAGGGAAGTAAGGGCCCCTGTGTTTCGAGGGAGCGAAAGAGTGCCTCTTTCCGGAATGGCCAGGGCTCTGTGGGGCCTACATCCGTGCTCTGCAGCTCCGTAACCCAGTTGCCTGCTCTGGGAGCTGTCCTGTCATCAGAGAAGGTCTGCTGTTCCAGGCAGCCAGTCTTTGAGAAAGCGGCAGACGGTCACCGATGGGACGTCCTGTCCTGATCCCACAGGCCCCCGGCTCTGCGTCTGTGCTCCTGCACACTGGGCAGTTAGCCAGCAAGTGTGGAAAACCAACCCGGCAGAGGGAAACAGGACAAGGACCATAGTTCCTAACTTAACACAGAGAGAACCTAAAAAGCTAGTATTCCACAGTAGGAAAGCTTCCACTTTGGTTAAGTTAAAGTCCAAGTACATTATCCTGCTTTACACAGTATTCTGACAGATTTTCCCTTAAGGGCTGTGCTGCCTTAAAGTGAGCACATGGCTGATTTTATCTACCGACAGAAACAGACATCCTGCTGCTCTCTCTTCCCGCCATGTCACCCAGTCCCCTCCTACCTTCCTCCAATGCAGCCATTAGATTTCCTCACCTGTGAGCTCTGGACCTTACTGTAGATTCTACCCATCTTATGATACATATAACTACTGAATATGCATGTTTTATGGCTACCTATAAATATTCCAAGAATAGTAGAGATTTGCTCTCTTTTCCTACCTCCACATGGGTCCTTAAGAGGGTCTGAGGTGAGCATGCAACCATAAACTGACTCCCTTATGTATTCTCTCTCCTATCCACTGTAACTTTATTATAATCTGCATATATGATAACCGTACCATTGCACCTCCAGGCCCTTCAGTTGGTGGAGGCAGGTTTCTTCCAATAAGTGAGGGTTTGGGGTGGACGGGCGCTTCTAGGGAGAGCAAGAATCCCCCCATCTTGGAGTCAGCGATGGGAGGATCTCCTCCAGGCTGCAAATCCTGACCCAATCAGCGTTTCCTGTGGTTTGAAACAGCACAAGGCAGCAGCCTACCTGAAGTCACAGGGCGGACACCATCATGCAGCTGTAGGACAGGATGCTGTTCCACTGCATGTCCCAAAGTGATTCCTGGGGGCTTAAGGCTCATTTAGTCACCGAAGCCTAAGAGATATTTTCATACAACCACCTAGTCCTGGGAATGTAACGGTGCTGATAGGTGAGGAAAGTATATATTTTTACTCCTAAAATTATTCTGAGGATGTAACTATTCATTCAATGATATCACAGGGAACCGGAGGGAAGAAACCCCATTTTCCAAAGCTCTATTTCAGGTCTGATTTTGCAAAAGAAAATAAAAACAGTAAATCCTCGAGTGCTACCTTTAATTTTAACCTGGTTCTGCCTTCTTCATCCAACATTTCCTCATCTTCAAATTCATCTTCATAATATTGAGGGTCAAAAGGCCTGCAAATAGTTTTTAAATAACCCATTAATATATTTGGTAAGGATGACTATTGCCATTATGGAATACTATCTCTATGAATACAAACCAATATATTAAAGTGCTTATATAATAAATACTACCAACATAATTTTTAAATCTTCATAAAAATATCTTTACTCTCAACTTCAAGGGATTATTCAATTGACCGTACTGCCTTAAAATTTGGTATTACTACACACTGTTAAAAGTAAAGTCTACTCCTACTCTACCAGGAGTGATGCCTGGGCAGTGATGCCACCACACCACCAGGGCAGTGATGCCAAAAAAAAAAAAAAAAAGGTAAAGTCTAAGAAAACCGAAGTACTTGAAATGTTCTGTTCATATAAGCTAAGTCTGTCCAAAGGACAGCCTCCACCAGCTCTGGCTTTCTGCACCACCTTGCCATTGCAGCCCCTCCAGGACACCAGCAGGCACTCCAGACTGCCCAACCATACTGTTTACATGCTCCAAAGTCACGAGTTTTTCCAGACCCATGACAGTCCCTGCAGAGGACATTTGCTGTTTCGCTAACAAATTTCCTCACGCTCAATCCTGGCTGTTGCAGTGTTTCATTAGTCAAAACATCTTGGAAGCCTTAAGATGTCTGTAAATTAATTCACAAGACAGTACCAAACTGCAAAGAGTCTCCCTTAAAAACATTCCATGTGAAAGGGGGAGCTGATTGTAACGATCAATAATAAACACTTGAGGGGGAAACAGCAACAGAAATGTGGGTGAAATGAGACAGTGCAAGGTATAAGACATGGAAATAATAATTTATAGTTTGCCAGGGTTCAAGAAAGTGCAAAGATGGGGGAGGGAGGAAAGAAAGAGGAGCTGATACCAAGAGCTGAAGTACAAAGAAAATGTTTTGAAAATGGTGATGGCAACATACAAAGGTGCTTGATATAAGAAGTGTAAGAGCACCCGATAAAATGCAAAACATTCCATGCTTTTCTACCACAGGATATGCTTAATTTTTTTCTGCAGACACATAAGGACTCTTCCAATCTTTGGTATGCTGAATCAACCATGTAAAATAAAATAGCAACATTCCATACATTTCAGTCAACATCTAGAAAGGTCATTCACTGATGCTTTACCTGGGTTCCACGCTGAGGAAGTTGGGTAGTTTAACGAAATACAAATCATTTCCTAAATCAGTGTTCACTTTGGGGATTTCTACTTCTATTCTGGTTTCAGGAATTGGCTCTTCCTCCTGTTGATCCTGAGGTAGTCCATTTTCATCCTAGTACAAGAATCATAGAAATTCCAGAGTTTGGTGAGATCTTAGAGATAGCTCTGCTCAACTTCTGTCCTTTAGACCTTGCTTCATGGCTAAGGCGATCCTCAATCTCTATCTTTACCCACCTACCCCCAAACAGTGGGCTGAATGCATTAATACAAGAAAATCTCTTGTACTGACAGAGACCTTAAAAATATTAGCAAAAGGATATTAATCAACCATTTAGTAGGAGATAACAATTAAAATAAAGGTAGATCGGACTGAGCCCCGGTGGTGTAGTGGTTGTGCGTGGGACTGCGGTCCACTGGGATGGAGGTTCAATTCCAGCTCCACAGGAGCAATGGCTGGGCCTCCTACTCCCACCACCAGAGGGCAGTGATGCCCAAAAAACTAAACTAAAAAAAAAATCAAGGTAGATCATTAACATAGTACACATTTCTTGGCATGATCAACTACACAACACAAGGGTTCTCAATCACAGGCTCCAGTAGTGCCCTTAAAGTCTTGGCCCCAATTTCGGGCTGGGTAGTGACTTCAACTCTCCCTTTCAAGAAAGCCCTAGCCAACCAAAAGAAAGTGTCTGTTGATTATATTTCCAAATCATAATTCAGTTGTCAACATCTCCTAAGTGTAAGTAAAACCCTTAGCCTGACACTTCTACTCCGCCTTTGAATAAGAGGTTCAGCTCATACTATAGTAGCAATTTTACTTACAATAGGCTGTCCTGGAGTGGGTGGCTTATCTTCCCCGTCACTCCCTGAGGATATATCATCTGCACCCCCAAAGAGATCCATGGCTCCACTATTATCTTCAACAATGTAAAAAGATGAACAGTGTTAGTTTCTATAACTAAGGTTCTCCAAAGATAATCATTCACCAGGCAGCAGAAACCCCACGGATAAACAACCATGTCCCTGGCTCTCAAAGGGCTGGACGGCAGGTCTGCGGAGCGAGGGGGCAGCACCAGAGGGCAGAGCTGCTTCGGAGGCACTTGACTCTCCTGTCCTCACAGCAGCCTGCTCTTCCCCTTTCTCTTTTTGCCTGGAGCGGAGCGCAAAGGGCCTCCTGCAGCAGGAGAGGTCCTCAAAGTTGACGTGTAAGCACTCCACACAGGCCAATTTTCCACCTAAGAACCTCAAGGATCAAAATGTTAGTTCCCTGTCGATACTGGCCCTCAGTCTTTCAGGTCAGAACTTCCGACAAAGCACCACTGCTATGCTCTATGAAAATGAGCAGTTCATAGTGGGCTCCTAGGGGGAATGAATCAGAAGAGGGTGGTCAGAGAGCAGACTACTTGAAATTTAAAAAAAAGTTACATAAATAAATAAATAAAAATAGAAAGGTTACTGCTATTGGTAACGACATAGACTAGGGCAGGGGTCTCAACCTGTGGGTCCTGACCCCTTTGGAGATCAAAGGACTCTTTCACAGGGGTTGCCTAAGACCACTGGAAAACACATATTTCCGATAGCCTTAGGAACTCAACACCGCTCCTCTATCATCTCCTGGCAGAGTCGCCCACCTGCAATACCTGGTGTGAAGACTGTTACCCATGCCACATCATGCTTCAAGACAAAATTTCAATTATTTGTTATCAGAAATAAATATTTCACAATATATAATTACATAGTATTTTGTGATCAATTACTATGCTTTAATTATGTTCAATTTGTAACAATGAACATATATCCTGCATATCAGATGTTTACATTATGCTTCCTAACAATAGCAAAGAAGAAAATTTTATGATTGGGGGCAGGGGGTCACCACAACATGAAGAACTGTATTAAAGGGTCAAGACATTAGGAAGGTTGAGAACCACGGGTGTAGGGTAAGATGAGGAGAGTGAGTTAACGAAAGTAAGATAATAGGCAGAGGGAAGGAAGTAGAAGGTCAAAAGGTATTAACAAGTTCATCCACCATATGCTAAAATTACCGAAACTATAACCCTCACCCCCACCCAACCAACACTGACATTTTCTTCATGGCTACTACCATTATTCATCATAATCTATGTGAGCAAGTCATGGGGAATAGTGTGTTCCTCCCAAATATATGTCAGCTTGACCAGGTCAGGATTCAGTGGTTTGGCAGATAAGCAGTGATGTAAAGTGACAGCTCTGCGATGAACTCCTGATGTGGTAAACCAGTAGCATTAAGGTTGATGCCATCACAGACCCTTCTTCTGTAAGAAGAGTTTCCTGGGATGTAGTTGACAACACTTTTTCTCCCACATGGGGGGTGAGGGGGGGTGGGGTGTGTGTGTACACAAAGGGTCTATTATCTACTAGAAAATATGAGCCAGAGGTGGAACTTATCCTTTGGGTTCGTGCATTGGAAACTATGGGGAAGATTCATGCCAAAATACATGGAGATCTCAAAGAAATACCGAACCAAAAGATACTGAAAGGAGACAAGGACCTCCCTCCTAAAATGCTAACAGTGAAAAAGCCTTCTCCTACAACTGTTTTTCACAGTGTGGGCAGCACCACCCCAAGGAGGGTGCTGAAATGGTCCAGGGAGGAAGTGGCAAAAACATACCTACACTTTACCCAGGATTATAAGCTACAGAACTCAAGTAGCCATTGCCTGGGGTTGGAAATACTAATTTGTTTTCCTGAAAAGGAAGCAGGAGGCCTAAACAGTTTAGGAAACTATTCCTGAGAGCTGGAACTGCAAATCTGGCCTAGGCTCTTAAGACTATGAGAAAATATATTCAACTTGTAGTATATTCGTTATAACAGCACAAGATAACTAAGGCAGAGAATAAGCAAAATGTTTTGTGACACTAAAATATATGTTAATACAGCTATTAATAAAAGCACCACCCAATACAATTATTGGGAAAAAAAGCATCAATGTATTGCTACTAGTGTCCCAGTTTATACATGCATGAATTTATTCCACATGAAATATGTTTAAACACTAATGTGTGATTCGTGGATGGCCACAGCAAGTTCTCAGTAATACACCTGCGCTGGTCTCATTAGGAGAGCTACAAAAAGGAGGGTACTTTGTGTGCCATGAATCAAAAATGACTGAGGTCAGGGCTAATCTGCTCACATTTTACTCATCATGTTAGTAGTCACCCTGCCTCACCCCATTCCTATTAGGTGAGTCCTACAAGGAGGGGCTTATCTGTTTGATCACCGAGAGCCCCAATGCAGAGCATTCCTGCTATTGTCTGTCCAACAGTAGCTGTCAGCCAAATGAAGGAATGAATGAATCTGCCAAGCTGTGAATTGCTCACCATGGCTCTCAAAGCCATTTTTTGTAACTCTCAGCAAACAACAGACACATGTATGTGTCTATGTGACTATGTAAATGTGAGGGTGGCTTGATGCTCAATGTCCACCATGTTGACACTAACATCCTTGGGGGGGCTTTAATAATTATCTTTTTGTTTCATTATATTCCATGAATGTTTCGAAGGTCCCACATAGGGTGTGTATAGAGCCCTGAGGTGGGAACTGGTCAGTTTTGCAAACCCATTAAGACTTAAAATGAGCCACAACAGAGACAGGGGCAGGGACCTCACTACCGTCAAGAAGAGTCAGAAGCAGAGGGCAATCTTTAGACCTGAGATGCCTCGATCCAAGAGAAACACGGGGAACAGAATTCAAATTCTTTGAAAAATCCTTCGAAAAGACTGACTGGATCAGCAGAGACTAGAGGGCTGCCTGCACCTACTCCCCTGTAATTCTTTTTAAACCTTGAACCGAAACTATCCCTAGGTCACCAAGGTAAAATAATAAATACCCAAAATCATCAGTGTGAGACCAAAAGATGAGTCATTCCTCTAAAGTAGTGGTTCTCAACCTTCCTAATGCTGCAGCCCTCTAATACAGGTGATCCCCCAACTGTAAAATAATTTTCATTGCTAATTCATAACTAACTTTGTTACTATTTGAATCATAATGTAAACATCTGATACACAGGATGTATTTTCATTGTTACAAATTGAACAAATTTGAGTTACAAATTGAGTGATTCATCACAAAAACATTATGTAATTATCTACTGTAAAATACTTCTAATTACAAATAAATGAAGTTTTATCTTTAAGCATGGATAACAGTCTTAATATAACAACAGTAAACTACATTGCCACATTTTGCAACAGTATGCGTAAATAGTCATATGTGTAAAAACCTTTGGTGCAAATGTTGAAGTAGCTTTTTTCTCGCCAATCAGAAATTCTCAGGGCAATCTCTGTGAGAGCAATGAAGATCACTGATAACCAACAAGCTGGAAAACCCTGTTTCACAAAGATATATTGTTTGAAATGGAAGAAGGCGCAACACAGGCTCATACAGAACAGGGTATGACTGCAAACACGTGATCCAGAATTTTATAACTGGCATTGCAGAGAAATCAGTTCTTGCTGCATCGCTGTTAATAAGTTCAATGAACTCCTCTTGTGCTGTCTCAGGAACATCTTCACCTTTAACTGTGAAAGAACTTCTGGCAAGTGCAAATGGTGTGTCAGGTAGATATGGAAAGTACGATAAACTTTCTGCAAGCAAGTGCAAGAGTTCTTTCATAGAAGCTATCATCATAATCCTTTTGTCTGGTTCATTGTCATGTTCCTCAAAGAAAGCAGATAAAGTAGGCAACAAGTAAATTTTCTTTTCTTTCTTTTTTTTTGGGGGGGGGTGTGTGCATCACTGCCCTCTGGTGGGAGTGGGAGGCCCAACTTTGCTCCTGGAGAGCTGCTGCTGGATTTGAACCGCCAAGCCAGTGGGCTGCAGTCCCGCATTCAACCACTACACCACCAGGGGTCAGCCGTAAATTTTCTTTTCATGCAATTTTTTTTTTTTTTTTTTTTTT
>PVJH01040600.1:0-15576 GCA_004026705.1 Nesogale talazaci
CATTGATAGAATTCATCAAGAGGATAATATGAGAGCCCAAGGAGTGGGAAATCATGTTTAGCAATGACAAACCAGACAAAGGTCTTGTTACTAAAATGGACAATACTCTACTAACTTCCAAAAAGAAAAAAACTAATTAACCACTGAGGAGGTGGCAAAGGACCTGAATAGGAGTTTCATAGGGACAGAAATGTGAAGAACCAAGAAGAATATGAGAAAATGTCCCTGATCATTAGCCATAACAGAAATGCAAATTAAAACAACAACGAGATATCACCTAACACCCTCAAAGATAGCCCAATTCAAAAAATCAATAAGCAACAAGTGTTGGAGGGGTTGTGGTAAGATAGGAACTCCCGATTTGATGATAAAACAGATGGAAATTGAACTACCACACAAACCAGTAATCCCCCTACTGAGCATATACCCACAAGAGGCAAGAAACAAACCATGACCACACATCTGTGTTCCAATGTTGATCGGGGCAGAGTTCACAATTGCAAGGAGTTGGAAACAACTCAAACTTCCACCAACAGAAGAATAGATTTAAAAAACTGGTACATCCACATAATGGAGTACTATGCATTAATAAAAAACAGTGATGGACAAACGAAGCATAACACCACATAGAAAGAACTGGAGGAAATATGCTAAGTGAAGTAAGCCAAGCACAAAAGCACAAGTGCAACATGAATCCTCTGAGATAAGCTTTAAAAAAATTTTAAAGGGGTGTATTGAAAAAGCTACTGTATAAGCTGGGGGTGGGAGGGGCTGTGGGACACATGGTTAAAAAAAAAAAAAGAAAAAGAAAAAAGTACTGTATTCCTGGGCTGAGGTCAATGTAGCATGACAGGGGACTGACCAAATCCAGGGATATATATGGTAGCCAACTAAAAGGTGGGGCAGGAGTAAGGAAAAAAAGAAAAGAAATGTGCAGCAGGGAAACTGGGTACTAATCCACTTAAGGGGAGGGTATTATTTACATCTCCACAGGGAACGAGGGACCAGATTTCAACCCAGTGCTTCAAGATGCAAATACAGCATACCAGCATGGAGTAGGGAACCAGTAGAAATGTCTGAGGGGCTGGACTCAGCCACAACTACATGAACAGCTGCCCCTCCCCCCCAGAAAAATTTACGTTAGAAGACAGTACTGAAGCTGCAGCTCAGGGAGTGTGTTCAGAGCACAGGGGAGCAAATGAAGAGGGAGGAAGAGAGACTGGAGCACATCCTGGCCTCCCAATCCTTGAGGGCAATATCCTGCTCAGAGAAGTCAGCACAAAGAGAAGACCATATGGCCAGCCCCACTATGAGACACTGCATCCCTCACTGATCCATAGACACATGGAGGACAACACTGGAGATAGTGTAAGAGCTGTGCCCAATCTGATGGTACCACATCGAGGCAAAACCCTCAGCAAGTGCAACAAAATAGCAAGGGGAGCAGAGCAAGGAAGTCCCAAGAGTGTACCCAAAATTGACTTTGGGACCATGGTGTGGCATCCCATCAGACTTGACTGGAAAACACTCCTAAAGGCCCACAAACAGTCCTTGGACTAGTACAGGCTTTCCTTTTTGTCAATGGTTTTTGTTGTTTGTTGTTGCTCTGTTTTGCTCTGTCTGTCTTACTTTGGTGCATGTTATTATTTCCACAGGTCAATTTAGATAAAATAACTGGATAAAAAAACTGGAGGAGAAAACAACAGGACTGATGGTTCTGGCAGAACGTAGGAGAGGGGGACGTGGGGGAAAGGAAGTCTCGTTAACAAACTCAGGAACAAGGGAACAACAGTGGATCAAAAATCGGTGATGAGGAAGGTGTAGGAGGTCTAGTAGGGCTTAACAAGTGTAATGTAACCATGAGGAATTACTGAAACCCAAATGAAGGCTGAGCATGATAGTGGGACAAGGGGAAAGTAAAAGGAAATAGAGGAAATAAATAGGAAGCAAAGGGCATTTATAGAGGTCTAAATAAAGGCATGTACATATATAAGTGTACTTATATATGAAGATGAGTAAAGAGATATGTCCATATATTTATAGGCTTAGTATTAAGGTAGCAGATTGATATTGGGCCTCCACTTAAGTACTCCATCAATACAAGAATACTTTTTGCTATTAAACTGTCCTCCCATGATGCTCATTTTTCCTACATGATTGCTGAAGATAAATGTGTGCACAAGCAAATGTGGTGAAGAAAGCTGGTGCCCAGTTATCAAAATATATCGTGTCAAAAAAAAAAGATATACTGTCTGGAGTCTTAAAGACTTGAAGATAAATATGTGACCATATAGCTGAGAAACAACAAAGCCTACATGGAAGAAGCACACCAGGCTGTGTTATCATGAGGTGTGGAAGGGATCAGATATCAGGTCCCAGGGAACAAAAAATCATATCATTGTGAATGAAGTGGAGTGCAGATTGGGGATCCAAAGCCCATCTGTAGGCAAATGGACATCCACTTACAGAAGGGTTGCAGGGAGGAAATGAGCCAGTCAGGGTACAGTGTAGCAATGATGAAACATGCAACTTTCCTCTAGTTTTAAATGATTCCTCCCTCCCACTATCTCCAAATTCTACCTTACAATTCTGGGTAAACCAGACAATGTACAATGGTACAGGTAGGAACTGGACACACAAGGAATCCAGGACAGATAATCCCTTCAGAACTAGTGGTGAGAGTGAAGATATTGGGAGGGTGTTGGTAAGGTGGGGTAGAAAGGGAAACCAATTACAAGGATCTACATATACCCTAGTCTCTGGAGGACAGACAATAGAAAAGTTGGTGAAGGGAGACGTCGGACAGTGTAAGTTATGACAAAATAACTTGTCCCTCAAGATGTTTAATAATTTATAAATTATCAAGTTTTCATGAGGGAGCGGGGAGTGGGGAGGAAGCAAAATCATGAGGAGCTAATACCAAGGGCTTAAGTAGAAAGCAAATTTTTGAGAATGATGATGACAACTAATGTACAAATGTGCTCATCACAATGGATACATGTATGAATTTTGATGAGTTGTATGAACCTTAACAATTTTTTTTAAAAAATAGCACTCTTTCTGCTGTTGTTTTTCCTTCCTGGTTCCCCATCTCCTGTTAATCTTCTTACATGACCCCTCCTGCCTTCAAAGTTTTGATTTACAGAAAATGCTGCCCTTTTGGCCTAATGTGATAGATTCTTCTGGAGTATGTTCCTAGTGAATGTGTTCACTTTTAAGGCCTGTCTGTTTTTTGGCTCCAAGTTGGGTTCAGGTCCAGGTTGAAGGTTACTTAAGAGCGGGGGGCTCAGGGATTCACCAGGACATTTGTTCTTTTTAAAGATTTTGAATTTGGTTTCACATTTTAATTTCATTCTTTCCAAAGATCACTCTTTCCAGAGATTCATTCTTTCTTTCTTGATCACTGTGGCTGGTGGTAGAAGATAGACACCATTTAGTTTTTCTGGTTTCCAGGGAGCTGATGCTGTGGTTTTCACAGCTCAATTTTTATCTTGAGGCTGAATTCACTGTTCTTTTTCTGGGGTTGGAAAGACCAATAGTATCAATTTCCATGGCCACAAACTAGTTTTTAAGACCCCAGTTGCTACTCACCAATGTAGAACATTGTCTTTAGGAACTACATTATGCCAATTGACTTAGCTCTCTCCCCAAACCCAGTCCCTGGGTTTGATTACAGCTAAGAATTTTCCATAACCTTGTCCCTGTTAGCTATACTGTGTACATAGATGGGTCATGGAGTTTCAAAAAGTTTGTGGAAAATTTGAAATGAAAGATAACAGAATTATTTCATGACCTCTTTTGAAGCCCTTGCATTCTTGCAGCACATACAGATAAGTATGCAGAGCTATGTTTAGCCAAACATATATGCTTATCTGTGTAGTCTCATCTGCCACCCATACCTGTTCAACTTACTTGTTTGCCTGTGCATCTACTTATAAAATTTTGTTTGCTTGTGGGGGTCTCGTCCAGCGAGACCCTCACGTGGGGACCATAGGGAGCGACGAACCTGGATGAAGAAAAGACACAGAGACGTGGAGCAAGACAAGTGCTGATCAAACTCCGTTTATTGGGGAGAAATAAACCAATTTTATAGGGTAAGCAAGCCTAGGCAACAAGCCGAGGCATGAGACATAGTTATCTTCAAAGTTAACAAGTGAAGGTCACCCCACCTGCAAGTCAGAGGATAATCACAAATGCTCTGTTCACTACCTATATCATCTTGTCAAGCCTCGAAGGCCAGGGCCGTTCCTACAACCACCCTCCAAAGGAGGCCAGCTCTCCACAACTCAAGGTCTATGCAAAAGTTACAAAAGTAACAGACCACAAAGCTCAGGCAAACAGACCATGACAGAGTTTAGGCTACGTGACTATAGCCAGGTCAAGCATGTCCGGGCTGGATGGCTCCGGACATTTGCTGTGACAGATTGTGTAAGATTATGAATGTAATGATATTCATCATGGTTGCTGGAAACTCTTGTGCATTACTTCCTTTGCCTTAGTGTATTGGGCTGGTCACCCTTTTACTGCACAATGCCTTTTCCTTCACCCATATTAAGCAATGTCTATAATCCTCTAGTGCTTGCTCTTCTGCCTACCCTTCCATCCCTGGCAGCTATCAAATGTTTCTATGTCTGAACTTTTTATGGAATTCATCTCACACAATCTTTTTCTTTTTCCTTTTGATTGACTTTTTTTTACTAAGGAAGATGTCCTCCATGCTCATCCGCATTATTTATTGTGAATTTTTCTTTATTAATCAATATTACATAATAGTACCTTGTGTATATCTACCATAATTTGTTTTTCCCTTCATTGCTTGATGGCCACTTAAGTTTCCATCTTATTGCTATTTTAATAATGCTGTGATAAGCATGGGTGTGTGTGTATATCTATTCATGTCCTAGTTCTTATTTATCTAGGTCATATGCCCAGTCGTTGAATTGCTGAATCAAATGGTATTTTCATTTCCAACTTTTTAGGGACATGTCATACTCTTTCCCACAATTTAACAGTATAACCAACAAGGTATAAAAGTTTCAATCTCCTCCCACCTTACCAACCCTTGTTGTTTTCTATTATATTGAACCTTGCTAAGATTACTAGGATAATATGATACCTCATTATTTTATTGATTGGCATGTGTAATGATCACAAGCATTTCTTCATGTATTTGCTGGCTACTTGAATGTTTTCTGTTCTTGTCTTCTGTCCATTTTTTAAATTGGATTGCATGTAATTTTTTTTGTTGAGGTGTTGAAACTTTCTATCAATTTTATAAATTAATACCTTGTCAAAGACTTCATTTCAAAAATAAATTCCCAGTCTATAGGTTCTCATCCTGCTTTTAAATAAATAAATAGCAGTTTATTGGCATAGAATCCACACATCATACAATTCAATCATTAATTTGCATGGAAGAGTTGTGCAATCATCACTATAATTTTATAGTACATTCTTCTTTCTTGTACTCATTATTATTAGCTCTGCACTTCCCCACAGCCTCCCCTGCCATATCCCCCAGAAAGCATTAATTCATTAACTTCAAGTCCTCTACTTTATCTTCTGCTATTTTTGTATTATGGGCTATGTTTAACAGACAATTTTTGCTGTAAATTAGGACTCATAGTTTTTCCTTATCTATTTTTTAGGTAATTGAGATAATTGATCTATCTTGCATTAGTTTTTGTATGTTTTAAAATATGGATCGTGCTTCATTTTTCTGCAAATGGATATTGACTTTTGCCTGCACCATGTGTTAAGGATACTGTGTGCTCCCCGTTTAATGGATTTCAGACCCCTTTTAAAGATCAGGTGTCCATAGGTGGGTAGATTTACTCCTGGATTCTCAATTCTGATCCATTGATGTATATGTCTGCCATTCTACCTGTACCAGGATATTTTGTCTACCAACATTATGTAGGAGATTTTCAGATGAGGCCTCCTTCTTCAGTAGTTCCTACCCAAATTTTCTTACCTTTCCATATAAAGTTGGTGATTATCTTTTCTATCTCTTTTTAAAATGCTGATAGACTGACTTGGGATTGTATTATATTTCTAGATTACTTTGGGAAGTGCAGATGTCCTCACAATATGGTCTGACTATTCATAATCATAGTATAGTCTTATGTTTATGTAGTCTCTTGTTTTCTTGATGCAGTGTTTTATAGGTTTCTTTGTAATTTTTTTTTATCTCTAGCTAAGGTTATTCCTCAGCATTTTTCTTTGTAGTAACTACTTTTAGATTGTTTATCTTATTTCATTTTGGGTATCAGTGGATACCCAGAGGAATCCGACTGATTTTTTTATATGTTGATTTTATAGCCTGATACTTTGATGAATCCTCTTGTTAGTTTCAACAGCTTGTTTGTTGAATCGCTGCAGTTCTTTTATGTATAGAATCACTTAATCCAAGGGTCCCTTTCAAAATACTGTAATAATCATTTTTTATTATCTTCAGCAAATTTTTATTTGCATCGGATATAAATTATATTGTTTGACCATTCCCACATTCTGTTAGATTATCTTCTTATGAATGAACACATAGATGGATCTCTTCCCGTTTATTGGCACAGTGTTGATCTGGCCTTCAAATTTCCTGATATAGATGAATAAGTGCTTTCAATGTTACATACATTTTTGAAGCATCTCAACTGGTATTTCATTAATTCCTAAAATCTAGTTTTCTAACTATTGTAGAACCCCCAAAATAGAAGGTATCTTAAGAGGTGTGAGGTCCCTACCATTGGATATGTTTCCTTAAGATAATATAGAACTTTTAGGAAAGATTGGTTTCTTGTAAACTGAGCTGGTGATATAGAATGGGTGTGTAGTGTTAACAAAAGCAACGAGATCCCACCTAGCCCCCAGGTCGGATAAAAATGCTGAACATGGTTATATAACATAGTCACACTTGATCACTCAGATCTTCCTAGATGAGCCCTTGTTCATTCACATATTTGGGTCTTTAGAGCTCATTTAAGATTATACCAACCCAGAACTCCTAATGGAGTCAAAAGTCCTGTTACTATACCTTTAAGATGAGAACAGTTTGTTGTAGGTTCACCTACTGCACTAACACAAAGGCAGGAGCTGAGATTAATATCAGCAGGAGCAATATTTATTGAATCTGGCAGAACTTCCAAACCTGTGAAAGTTCTGCAACCAAGAACTATTTCTAATTTAAACCATAACTGGGAAAATACAATGAAGGGCCAGGTTTTATCTGAAACTTGAGGAGAATCATGCTATACAGGAGTAATAGAAGAATTAGGTATGGTTTGTAACAACAGCTGCAAGAGCCTCCAGTAAAATGGAAAATAAAAAGAAGAATTGGGATTTGCATTGCAAAGTACCAAAAATCAATTATTGACTTGAGCTGCAGGAGGCCTATCCATTGCACAGTTCATATATGTGATAAATTGCTCCCCTTATTCTCTCAATGAGAAACTCAGCACAAATTCATTGTATTAATGTTATTGATTTACAGTCTGTGGAAGATAAAAGTCATGTGATTACATGGCTAACTCGGGTAATAATCCATGTTCCTTGACAGAATTTCTGATAGGTTGAAGAGTTATTCTTTTCTACTAGAATTATTTAAACAACCAATGTCAGCATTTTCATGCCAATAAACTGGAAGAGATTCATCTATGTGTCCATTCATAAGAAGATAATCTAACAGAAAGTGGGAATAATCAAACAGTGTGAATGATATCCTATTCAAATATATATTTTTTAACTCTGAGGTATTTAATTAAGTTCTTTGCAAGAATCTAGAACACCAATTTTTTTAGGATAAATTATATTTGTGAGCGCAAACATAGCAGGCAAGCATCCTTGGAGTTGAGGAACAGTCTTGACTTTTGCCAAAATTCAGGGTCCACAGTTCTCTGCTCAACCTTGCGCTGATCTGTGATCTCCTTTTTCTCATTCTTGGTGTCAAAGATCTCACCTTCTTGCAGTGTGGGCTTTCACATGTTCTTGAAGTAGGTGTCCATGAGATACTTGGGGATTTTCATACCACTAAGATCAACTTTGGTGGAGGTAGCGATGACACGTGTCTGGTGTGTTCTATGCAGAAGAACTCAGTCAAGGGAGGGAGGTCCAGTCACAAGCAGCAAGTCACTGGCCAGCTGCTTCAGAAAAAACATTCTCTTGCCTCAGGGGAGCCATGTGAGCATGATCAGAAAGGAGGCGGGGTGGTCTGGCGCATAGCTTTGGATGCACATCTTCTATAGGGCAATACCTAGCTAGGCATTTTGTGCAGCTTCACCACTCAGGCTCCGCCATTCTTGTCAACTGACTTGATGACAGTAGTCATGACCTTCTTCTTCTAAACCCTGGACTTGGCCGCTGAGTGCTTTCTCTTGTATATGACCTTTCAGGAACACATGGCAGAGTGGAAATACAGGCCAATTCCTTTGACTCAGATGGGAAAGAGCACAAATAAAAATTTGCTGAAGATTCTTTAAGATGATTGCAGCAGGAACCATCAGTAATTTAAGCTAGATACAGAAGAAGATATAGAATAAGGAATATTATTGCAGATATCAGACGGAACTTAGCTGAAAGTCAAGAATACCAGAAAGATATTTTTGTATGCTTTATTCACTATGCATAGACATATGAGTCTGTGGATTAAAATAAATTATATATATATATATATCATTACAATTAATGGGAATTCTAGAACACTGATAGTGCTAAAACAGAATTTTGATGTAGACCAAAATGAAGCCATTTAAGCAAAATATGGGGATCCTGCATAGTTCCATGTCAAGAAAAGCGAACATCAATGTGGTATCATTTTATCACACTTATTCATTGTGTATGCTGGCAAATAATCTGAGAAACTAGTCTACATAAAGAAGAACACAGCATTCCAATTTACCAATAGGATTGGCAAACTTACTTTGAGAAGGTAAACCTATCCAGACACCTCAGTACCAGGGGTTATATTTAGAGATAAAGGCATTGTGAGCAAATCAGCTGTCCCAATTGTTATCTATTACATCTAGTCTGTGTCTTTCCAAATCTACTGAAAGTTTCTAGAAATCAGGAGTCCTGTCTTTACCTTTATGCTATATTTTTAACACCCTTCTTGCTAGGTGTATAGTAAGCACCAATGAAAAGGTCTGAAGTTTAATTGTTTGAAACCTGCAACTTCTCTTCATGGAGACATGTTAAATCACACAAAGAATTTTAAGATATTCAATTAATAAAAAACATATCCCTGCAATGCTTTGGATTCATTAGGACAACCTGAAACACACGTAAAATATCCTATCTCCAAGAAAATGTATCCTGGCCACACTTCCCTCTCCAGATTCCTATGAGGCTACTATTGCCGTTAGCTTTTATTGACCCAGCCTCAACCCACAGTGACCCCATATATAACATGAACACCCTGTATGACCCACGGGGTTTTCGCTGGTTGATTTCAAAAGTAGACCACCAGTCCTTTCTTCCTGGTGTGTTTTAGTCTCTAAGCTCCACTGAAACCTGTTTAACACAATAGTAACCAGCAAGTCCTCCACTAACAGATGGGAGGTAGCTATATGTGAAGAGCACTGGACAGGAACCAACTCTATTTCATCTATGAAAGGCAGGAATCCTGTCACTGCATCACCACTGCCTACCTCTGCTCCTATAAAAATAGGCCTCGTCTTTCTCAAGCTATCTGCCTCCTCAAAATGTCTTTTTCTGATGTCCTGAAACCTCACAGCGACATCTTCTGTGGTTGAAATGGGGCCCTGCTGTGCTAAGGTCATTAGTATTCTCATCTTCCCTCTGCACATGACAGACATCAAGAGGACATATCCTCTTCTCCTGAGAAAAAGATCCAATAAAATATGCTCATTAAAGCTCTGTGATTCTCTTGCTTTCTTAAAATGCACAACAAAAATTAATCATTTTCTGCCAACTTGAACCTTGGCCAGGGAGTTCACAACCCAGTCTAAAATGTAGGCTCAGTGCCAGGACCTTGTGGGGTGGAGCAGACAGCTTTAACTGTCAAGGGCCAGACTTTTGCTGCAACCACTCCAATGCTGGCAGAAAACAGCCTGAAGAATCCTACACAAAACATCAAATTTATTCTGAATCGAGTGATAAGAAATTAATGTGCAGTTGAAGTTAGTCTTCCCAATCCATTCCCTAATTTGTCTCCTCCCTCCATTTCTGACTTTATAAGTATAAGCCAGAGTGGATTCTCATCTTCCAAGACAAACAACAAGGTTCAGCTCTTGGCCAATGTACCTCTCACCTAGAGGGCAGTGATTGCCCCCCCCCCAAAAAAAAGAAGGGCCTTACTCAATGGCAGCCACCAGCACCACCATGATGCAAATCTCCAAAACCCACTGTCATTGAGTTGACTCATCGAGCTCTAATGGTGCAGTGGTACACGCTGCACTGCTAACTACAAGGTCAGAAATTTGTACCACCAGCTACTACATGGGAGAAAGATGAGGCTTTCTACTTCTGTAAAGAATTACAGTCTGGGCTGAGCCATGGGGGCGCAGTGGTTGTATGTGGGACTACAGCCTAAAGGGTTGACTGTTCAAATCCAGCAGCAGTTCTCCAGGAGCAAGGCTGGGTTTCCTACTCACACCAGGGCAGTGATGCCACACACAAAATAAGAATTACAGTCTGCAAAATCACAAGAACAGTTTTGCACTGTCCAATAAGGTTGCTATGATTCATGATGATCCAGTACAGTTCAAAAGCTATGAGAGGTGAAGTCAGAAACCTTGATGTGCCCCAGGGTTCTGCCACTAGCTAAACTTAAAAGTCCCAATACATTTTATGATCACTAACACAACCACCACTAGGAGGAAGCTAATATTTATAGAGTATTTACTCTGCCAGACACTCTTTTGTGCTCAAATAAGTAGACAGATGACTGCCACTGCCAACTCTGCATCATGGCAGTCTTATGTACAGCAGGATAGAATTTGCCCTTTATAACATCCTCATAGTCTTTAGTATGCTTGATGCCATTGTTTCAGCTAGGATGTCAGAATATCTGACTGAGGGTCTCCCGCATCATTGCTGCCTTTCCGCTTGCAATGATATTCCACTCTAGCAATCAATTCACTTGATGATACATCCAAAACAAGCAAGTCAGCGAACACTCAGTTGTATTTCATACGGTTTTAATTGGCTGATTTGAAAGTAAACCAGCAGGTATTTCTTCTTAATTTACTTTAGACTGCAAGGCCTGGTAAAACCTGTTTACCATGGATAATCATACTGAAGTTTGAAATGATTGTGGTGTAGCTTCCAATATCCCATCATCATATGGACCGCCACAGGACAACACGCTGACAAATAGGTAATAGATTATGTATTTAATTATTGTGCCTTAACTTATTTAATCCATAGAAGATCTTTGGAGATAATTTAGTAACCTATTTTACAGATGAAAGAAATTGATCTTTAGAGCGATAAAAAAGATCATTATAAGTTCAAATTATAATTATCATTTGAAGTTATAAGTTCGTTATAATTCAAATCAAGCTTGCTACCATCAGTCACTTGGGCTCCACGGAGAGCCTAGAGGACGGGGTGGCACTGCCCCTGGGGGGTTCTGAGACTCTTCCCAGGAGGAGAAAACCTCATCTTTCTTGCATGCTCAAGGCTCTACCAGCTGGCAAGTGATGAAGCCAAATAACTCACATTTCTCACCCCCAGTGTATGAGGGGACTGCAAAAACTTTGTGGAAACTCAAATAAAAGGAGAATAGAATTTTTTCACAGACTTTTAATGTTCTTTCATATACTACCACCCCAATTTTATCGTGCTTACAATAACCGATACCAGATCCCTGACACTAGATTTTTGGCCCAGCTTAGCTGGTTTTTATTGGTTTGCTGTACATAAATTTTTTAATTGGTTTACTTTTTCTGCACTAGCTGACAACTTTTGAAGACCTTGTGTCAGGCAGGGTTCTCTTAGAGAAATAAAATTCAGGACACTAGTAGTTCTTTTTATATACTTATATATTGATAGAGGTATATAAGATAAGCAAGAAAAAGTTAACTATAAAGTAATACAGATTGCTCAGTGCCACTCACTTGCGTGAGGCAACTGGAAGACTGGCAGTCCTTCAAATCTTGAGGGCCGCTGAGTGGTCCTCTGTAGAGCAATCCAGGCTATCTGGTTACAGGCAGCAATTGGCAGAGCAGGTGGCCAACAGTCAGCCAGATGACAGAGTCCAACAGTTCCCAGCTCAAGAGATGTATATCTCAGGAGCGTGGCGAAGTAGGGCTTGAAGGAACCTCAACTCACAGCAACACAGTCCACGATTAGGTGTCCCACGGGCAGTGTTGCTTGGAGGTCGAGGCACAGGACGAACAAGGCAGGTCTCTGGTCTGAAGATCCGGAAGCAAGAGAGAGGGCGGGACTTACCGAGCCCTTCCTAGCTCTGCCCTTCAATTCATCCTGTGTGTTCATTGGCCGTGCCGTCACAATAGACCAAGCAATCATCTGTGGCCATGTTGGCATAACAAACCTACCCATCACAGACCTTATCCCATTTAAACATCAGTCTTTCTCTGCCTTTTCAAATCCACCAGGTATAGCAAGTTTGTATTTGCTCTGATCACCATAAGCTCACCATCTACAACCTCATTTGCCAAAGAAAATATTGTTTCATGAAGTCTTTACTGTCATTAACCTCTTGATCATCTTTTGCTTTTCATACCCTGTCTTTTGAGCCAGATTTTAAAAAGTGTCAAGGACCACACTTCTTTGAACTCTTTACTCTTGGCACAATGCTCTGCACCAATCAGACAGCGAAGTTGGATTTATTGTAGGTCCTTCCCCAGATTCAGTCTGAACTACAGCTCTAATTAATCAGTATCTAGATAGTTGAGGAAAGGATCTCTGAATCACTTCCTGGCCTCTTGGCTAAGATCAAGATTAGGAATGCAGGTGATATAGTGAGTTGCACATGAGACTGTGAATGCCTTCATCATTTTCTAAATATTTCCTTTCTACTTGAGACCTTGGTATCAGCTCCTCTTTTTTAAGTCCCTCCCACCCGCACTCCCACACTCCCACCCTCATGAACTCTTGATAAATTATAAATTATTATTTTTTTCCTATCTTACACCATTCGTTCCCCTCACCCATGTTTCTGTAGTTAATCACATTGGGGGGTAGAGGAGAGGGGGTTATGCGTTGATCGTTGTAACTGGTTTCCCCTTTCTCCGCCCCCCCCCCCAACTTCCCTCTACCCTCATGGTATTCCTACTCTCATTATTGTTCCTGAGGGGTTCATCTGTTTGGATTCTATGTGTCGAAAGCTCTTATCTGTACCAATGTACATGCTCTGGTCTTGCCGAATTTGTAAAGTAGAACTGGGGTCCTGATAGTAGGGGGAAGTAAGCATTAAAGAACTCGAGGAATGTTGTATGCTTCATCAGTGCTATACTGTTGGCTCATTCTGCATGGGAATGTACTATTGTCTACAGATGGGTTTGAGTCTCCACTCTGACCTGCCTTATTTGCATTGGTATGATTGTTTGCTTTGGGTCTTCTGATGCCTAATAGTTGACCCTGTCGATACCTCGTCACACAGATCGGTGTGCTCCTTCTAGGTGGGCTTTGTTGCTTCTCTGCTAGATGGTTGCTTGTTTAACTTCAAGCTTTTAAGACTCCAGATGCAATACCTTTTATTACCTGGGCACCAGTAACTTTCTTCACCACTTTTGCTTATGCACCTATTTTCTCTTCAACGCTTGTGTCTGGATGGAAGGTAAGCATTACAGAATGCCAGGTTATTATAACAAAGTATCCTTTTGTTCAGGGATTACTTGTGTAGAGTTCCAATGTTCATCTGTTACCTGGATACTTAACGTATAACTATATGTACATAGATCTAGATCCCTTTCATTGTATGTTAATATATTTACATATATACCTGCCTATGTTTATACCTCTATAAATGTTTTTTGCCTGATAGGTGCTATTTTTTTCCCTCTCTCCTTTTACTTTCTCCCTGTCTCACTATTAAATTTGACCACCCTTGGCTTTCAGCAATTTTTCTCAGCTACATAGAACTTGTCCACACCTCACCAGCTGTCCTACACACTCCTCGCCATGAAGCTGAGATCTCTTGCTGTTCTCTTGCCCCTGGGTGTGTTGGCTCTGCCCTCCCTTTCCCACACCTCCCCTGCTTGCCTACTGCCCTCAACCATTGTTTACACTGTTTTCTCCTTGGTGTTGTTTACCATGCCTATCTTGTATAGATAAACATGAAAAAAGAAGATGAAAGGAGAGGCTTATAAATAATTGCAGACCCTTAGGTTTTATTTTCTATCAGGTCTGATGAAGTGCCGCGCCCTGCTCTCCAGCTCTGCAGTCTATTTTCTGGCTTCCTCGGGAACTTCATCGCCTTGCTCTCCTTGCTGTTCTGTTGAGCTCCTGATTTGGGGACTGGCGGGTGGGCGTTCAGATTGGTCGCAATGCCCGCACTAGGTCTCCAGTGTTGTCCTCGGAAGTGCTGTGGATTACTGAGGGGATGTCTTATCTTGGGATGGAGCCAGCACTATGGTCCTCTCGGTGCCTTGGCGGCTCTGAGTAGGTGCTGTCTCAGGGCTCACTGGGCCAGGTTGCAGTCCATTCTCTCTCTCCTTCCCTCTTAGTGCACTGTCATGTAGTCTGGGGAGACCCTCCCTCTCCCAGGCTGTATCTTCAGTGCTGTCCTCTCTAGTGCAATCTTCTGGCGTGTGGACCAGCAGAGCAGGGATTGAGGCTGGCACTGCAGACCTCTGTCATAGTTGGCTGCTTCATGCCAGTATGTTAACTTCAAGGCTTGGTTTACAAAGGATTAGGTTGAGGTCTAGTCCCTCTCTCCCTTTCCTGCGGAGACATAAACAATGCCCTCCCTGAGGGTGGTTTAAAGCCTTGTTCCCCCACTATCCATATTCTCTCTCTCTCTCTCTCTCTCTCTCTCTCTCTCTCTCTCTCTCTCTCTCTCTCCTTTTTCTTTCCTTTTTAGTTGACTGCCATATGCGTCCCTGGGCTGGGTCAGATGTGGGATTTTCTTCATTTAGTGACTTGTCCCCTATGCTCCTTCTGCTTTTTAAACTTATCTCTTTATAGACCAATTAGATGAGGAGTCTCTGCAGTTTGGTGGACAGCATTGGAGGGAGGCCTCAAGAGATGAATTGAAGCAACAGCAGTCAGCAGACCATGGTGCTGATACAGGGAAAGCTGATGGTTTAGCCATGTGTCCAGGGGCAGCCTGGTGAGGGTACCAGGAAGCCTGCCCTCTTACCCCCACCCCACCCCACCCCCAACCAAGCTCTATCTACTATTAACAGTCTTTTCAAGACTCTACATTTCGCTCCAAACTGGTAGAATCAGCTTTTGGCCCTCGACTTGGACTTTAGTTTCTCCTGTTTTGTTATATTAAAGCTCTGCATAGGTTGTGCTCTGGGGATCTGGTATTTGCCTGTTTTGTTATGTTAGAGTTATGTTAATGTACCAGATTTCTGGTGGTTTACAATCAAAGTTACGCAAAGGAACACAGCCTAGGATGAAAGTGTTTGTTTTTAAGGTGTTTTTTTTTTT
>PVJH01040601.1:0-15702 GCA_004026705.1 Nesogale talazaci
TTAAGGAAGACCCAATTCCTCACAACTGGACCACTGGGTAACATCACAATAAATGGAGAAAAAGTTGGAGTTGTCAAGGGTTTTGTATTACAAGGAACCACTATCAATTCTCATGGAAGCAGCAATGGAAAAATCAAAAGATGCATTGCATTAGGCAAATCTGCTGAATAAGATATCTTTAGAGTACTGAAGAGCAGAGCTATTACTTTGAGGACTAAGATGTGCCTGATGCAAGACATTGTATTCTCCATTGCATTCTTTAAAAAAAGTTAATTAATTAATTTCCCCCTTCCATTGCATTCTATGCATGGGAAAGTTGGTCATTGAATAAAGAAGACCCTAGAAGAGGTGGTGCCCTTGAATTGTGGTGCTGGAGAAGAATATTGAAAGTACCATGGACTGCTAACCAGACAAACTGATCTATCTTGGTAGAAGTAAGGTCAGAGTGCTCCTTAGAGTCAAGGGTGATGTGATAGGTAGGTTTGTTGTGCCAACAGGGCCAATGAACACACATAAGATCAATTGAAGGGTGGAGATAGAAATGGCTTGGTGACCCCAGCCCTTGCTCTCTTGCTCTTGGATCTTCAGACCAGCCACCTTCCTTGTTTGTTCTGTGCCTCGATGTCCAAACAACACTACCCGTGGGATGCTGTCGGTGGACTGTGTTGCCGTGAGTTGCGGTTCCTTCAAGTCCTGCTTCACCACGCTCCTGGAATATATGTCTCTTGGGCTGGGGACTGTCAGACCCTGTCATCTGACTGACTGTTGGTGACCTGCGTTGCCATTTGCTGCTTGTGGCCGGATAGCCTGAATTGCTCTACAGAGGACTACTTGGTGGCCCTCAATACTTGAAGGACTGACTGCCAGTGTACCAGCTGTCTCACGCAAGTCAGTTGCACCAAGCCATTTGCTCTGCTTTGTAGATTAGTTAACTGTTTATTTCTTATGTTAGCTCTCTTTCTACCTATAAAAATATATAGAGAGAATTATTAGTGTCTTGGTTTTGTTTCTCTAGAGAACCCTGTCTAATACAGGTGGCAATACTTAGGACATATTGTCAGGAGCGACCAGACCTTGGGCAGGCCATCATGTTTGGTAAAGAGGAGGAGCAGTGAAAAAGAGGAAGGGCCTTAGTGGCTGCATTGGCACAGTGGCTGCGTGAATGGGCTCAGGTATAGGAACAAGTCTAAGGATGGCACAGAGCTGGGCAGCGTTTCACTCTGCTGCACATCAAGTCCGATGGGTCAGAGTCAACTCGAGATGACACCCAACAGCAGCAGCAGCAACAACAACAACAACAGAAATGGACTCATTTCACTCAGCGTGACCTTCTCCAGGTCTATCAGTGGCCATGAGACACTTCACGGTCTCATCATTTTTTCCCCTTCCTTTCTTGAGATGCGTAGCATTCCATAGAGTTTCTTTATCCATTTCATTCTTTATCTGTGTATTTCATTCTGTTGTGCGTAGGTCACTATGGGCCGGAATCAATTTTATTGCCCTTAATAACAGCATTCATTTATATATGTATATATACATATATTTCTGTACATGTGTTTCTCTAGGATTTATATCTAGAAGTGAATATTATAGATCACTTAATCAAAATGCATTCAGTTTTTTTGTGGCATCACTGCCCTACATGCGTTCAATTTTAATAGCTATTCTTAAACAGTTTTTCCAAAAGGTTTAACCAATTATAGTCACAATAGCAGTGTGTGTTAGTCCGGGTAGACTAGAGAAACAAATTCAAGGACACACATATCAATATAAGGAAAAGGTTTATATACAAAAGGAATGGGACATGGAGAAAGCATCCCAGCCAGTCCAGTACAAAGTCATAAGTTCGATATTAATTCATATGCCTGAAATTAGTTTATAAAGTCTTCTTCCGACTCACGAAGTCACAGGTCAGTGGGTGCAGAATCCTGGTGCTGGCTGAGCACCTCGCCTCCAGGGCTTAGGGTCCATCAACAGCAGAAGCAACTCATCACTGGCAGAGGTCTCCATCTGGCCGCCCCAGCTTCAGAGGTCTGGCTCCATCAGGGCAAAGCCATGTGGTCTCTCCGCTGGCTCCTCCAGCTTCTTGAGCGCTGCCAGCTTGTCTTGTCCGTTATTAATCATCTCTGAGACTACCTCCCAACAACTGGGGAAGATAGCTTCTCATCTTCATGAGGGAAATATCGTAAGATTTCCCAGAAGTCTCAGGAGAAAGCCATGGCCACATAGAGGCCTCATTGGCTACTCAATGGCTATCTCCAGATTAACAGGCCAGACTCCACCCCTACATTTCAATCATAAAATTAACATAAGCACATGACTGCCACACAGTGTATGAAAGTTCCAGGTGCTTTCAACCTCTGCCACTTAATATCAACTTACACTATCATTGTCAACAAGGAGGAGTGCAAGGGTTAATTGCAACAGAGGTAAACGGTGCTGCAGTAATCATCTGTGCATAGGTGCATGGATGACAGGCAAGGTGAATGGGTGAGAGAGAGGTGGGGAGGATGCCCATGAAGACATGTCTATTTATCTTTGCGGCACATATATCGACAAATGTTGTGAAGCAAACAAAGCCAAGGTTATGGAAAGTTTTTAGACATAACTAAACACCCTGAAGGGATGAGTTACTGACCCCAGGAGCTCAGAACCATGGTTTCAGGAGACACCAAAGTCAATTGGCATAACACAGTCTGCATCTTACTTTCCGGTGACTGGGCTCTTTTTTTTGGGGGGGGGCATCACTGCTCCCCGGTGGTGGGAGTAGGAGGCCCAGCCCCACTGCTGGAATTGAACCTCCGTCCCAGTGGGCCGCAATCCCGCGCACAACCACTACGCCACCAGGACTCAGCCCAGTGACTGGGCTCTTAAAAGCTTGGGATCAGCCATCTAAAGTGTGACTTTTGATCTTTCCTCAAGAGAGAAAAGAGTGAAGATAATTGAAGACACATGGAAGCAGTCTGATGGGCCAATGGGTCCCGTGAACATGCCTTTGAGACCAAAAGGGCTAGATGGCACCCGACGGCCACCACCGACTGCTTTGAAAGGGATCACCTTAGAAGGTAAGAGTAGAAAACAGGTGAGGAAAACCTCAAAAGCATAAAAAAAAAGACTATGCTGCTGGTCAGCTAGAGATTGGAGAAACTCTGAAACGATGAACTTTAGTTTCTCTGAAGGTCTGGAAATGAGATCAATCCCCAGCCCACCCCGGGTCAATTTTCAGCCAAAATAATAGACAGGACAACAATAATAACACCATGCAGTGAAATAGCAGTGTGTCCCCAAGGATAAAGCTCACACGAGTCAGAAAAGCAGGAGAAAAACACAAGGGGAAAGTGGGATGAGTGATCTTACATTAGGGGATTGAAATTAATGAGATGAAGCAAATGTGTTTGAATTGCTGAAAGGAAAACAGATCAATTAACAATAAAAGTTAATTTTCAGGGGGTCTATTTGGTAGGCATGTGGTGATATCTCATTGCTGTTTTATTTTTGTAAAGCTCTGATAGCCAATGAAGTTGATTGGACATTTATCTGTCTTCTTTCTGGCAAAATACCAGTTTAGTTCCAGTGTCTTTTGTATTACATATATTTTGAAAAGGATTGCTCTGTCAGTTATACATGTTCCCATATGTGACTTGCTTTTTATTGATCTTAACGGTGTCCTTGAGTGAACGGAAGCTTTTAATTATAATGCACTGTAGTCAAAACCAATATTTTAACATTTAGCTCATTTTGTAATTGTTTAAGAAACCTTTGATGAGATGTACTTTTATTCCAAATCTTGTAGACACAATACTTGGGGTAGAATAGAATTGAACTTGCTATTCAATAAATATTTGCCGAATGAATGCTTTTTCTCCTATTCACAATCTAGAGCTTGTTTCTCTGGACGCTAAATAACTGGGTGCCTTGGGAAGCCAGCAGATGGCAGGCACGGACTATCTACTGTGCGTCACGAGTGGAGAAGAGCGAGCGTTCCTCCATAAAAGACTCCCAGTCATGGAGTCAGTGCGGACTCATAACGACCCCTGGTGGGTTTGCGAGACCGTAACTGTTGACTGGAGTACTAAGTCTTGTCTTTCTCCTGCACAGCTGCTGGGGGTTTCAAACTGCCAACCATGAGCCTCACAGACCAAGGTATAACCACTACACCACCAGGGCTCCTAATAGATAAGTATTCTGGGAGCTGAAGTCACCAATGATTTCTTTTTAAAATGAATCAATTAGTTTCACTTTTTTCCTAATGATCGCTTTTTCTGCAGATGGAGGAGAAGAAAGGGGCCGAGGGAGGAGATAAGGCGAGGGGGAAGAAAAAAGCCTTGGTTTTAGTATTCTTTGATCGCACAGGGGAGCTTTCTGCGGATCTGCTTAGGACTTCCTTGTCGTTGGGGCATTTTTGCTCTCCTCCAGGGCAAAGCCTCTCTCATCTGTCTCAGGACTGAGTTCAAGACCCAGCACAGAGAAGGGCTGAGCTGAACTGACTGACTTCCTACCTGAGAGTCTGAACCCTATAAACCAGTGCTCCTCAACCGGTGGGGCGTGACCCCTTCGGGGGTCGAACGACCCTGTCACAGGGATGGCCCAATTCATAACAGTAGCAAAATGACAGTTATGAAGCAGTGATGAAAAGAAATGCATGGTTGGGGGAGTCACCACCACACGAGGAACTGTCTTGAAGGGCTGAGGCATTAAGCAGGTTGAGCGCCCCTGCTCTAAACCCTTCCCTGCTCACAGCATCTTTCTCCTTCATTCCCTTTCTGATCGCTGACACTGTCTGCTCGGCACCCGACAGTCTCCGAGCCGCTCTGCTGCCCAGCAATGGTACGGATCTGTGGGTGCCGTTTCCCCACAGGGACTGCTTTCACCTTGCACTCTTCTTTCCTTCTCACTGCCGTCATCCTCCAATTCACAGATGAAAGGAGGCATGTGGAGAAAGTCCCTCAACATTCCCTCCTTTCCCCAAATGATGCCCAAAGAGGAGCCTTCACTTTCATCAAGGTGAAGCTCCCTGTTCACCTTTTTGCCTCCTTTCACTTGCTAATTTACTTATGGCTTCTTCAGAAATACACCAATTTGTTCCGAAGGGCGCTTGCTGTTGGTGAGTTCATTCTGACCCAGAAGAAGCCTGTAGGCCAGAGTACACGTGCCCTCTAGGTTTCCAAGGCTGTAACTCCTTTTGGAAGTAGAAAGCCCCACCTGTCTTGACTGGTGGTTTTGAACTACTGACCTTGTGCGTAGCAGTCCAATGTGTAACCCATTTTGCCACCAGGCCTTCTTTCTATGGACGAGATTCTTGGAATAGAACAGAAAAATTGAGTGTAAATATAAGGGGCCTTGAAATAGTTCATGGGAAAATTCCATTATCTTTTTTTGGGGGGGGAGACATCACTGCCCTCTGGTGGGGGTGGGAGGCCCAGCCTTGCTCCTGGAGAGCTGCTGCTGGATTTGAACCGCCAAGCCAGTGGGCCGCAGTCACGCCCTCAACCATTAAACCACTGGGGCTCAGCCCAATATCTTTTGTCTGTGAATGCTTTGAAGTCCCCCTGTATAAGTACGACAGACAAGTCTGTGAGTCAAACAGACAAGGCCATTTCCTCCTCTTATGCACAGTCCTGAAGGTTGTTAACGGAATCTCCAGCCCTCCGGATAATGGCGGTTCAGTGTGTGTAGAACACACTCAGATGTATGAAGGCAATACAGCTCAGTTCTGATAACACATATCTCCCTCACAAATCAGTTAGTGACAGGAGACACACCCAAGAGGCATGTCTCTCTCACGCACTTGTTTGCTTGAGCCTGAATGATTGGGGTGCTGGTCATAGTGACAGGAAGGCTGACCCAGAGGACGGTGACTGAGTTTTCATGGTACATTGTCCTTGTGTCGGGGGTCAGATCTCCATATAAGTTGGGTGTGAGGAGCACAGGGGAGACGTCATGGCAGGTAGAGATGTGGGCATGTGGTACCTACCTCCCAAAGCAGAGAGGATGCTGGGAACAAGTGGAGGCCTGACCTTGTGGGATTTCAGGTCCATACCTGGGATTACTAAATGACAAGAGAAATCGGTGTGTGAAACAGATAGTTAATCATATGGATGCCAAGGGCGTCCAGAAGGAGGAAACTGGAGGTGTGAACACAGGCTGGGAGCAGAACTTGGGGAGGTAAGCTGTGGTGGAAACATCCGAATCAGTTTCAAGCTCCCCAGTAACTGGCCAGCGAACGTGAAACACAACATTAGCTACTTCCACTTCTTTTTTTTTTGTGTGTGTGTGGGGGGGAGGGCATCATAGCCTCTGGTGGTTGTGGACGCTACCCAGGGCTGCTCCTGAGAGTCACCGCTGGATTTGAACCGCAAAGCCCGAGGGCCGCAGTCCTGCACTCAACCACTTACGCCACCAGGGCTCAGCCCTACTTCCACTTCTAGTTCAAGACTTCTGTGAGGACGGATCAAAAGCACTGTTTCTGTAGGTTGCAGTTCATACGTGCTTAGGTATGTTTATTCCAACCAATACCTGTCAAACACTGCTCTGTGTTGACTGGGGGTCTGCAGACAAGTTCTGTCAGTGAAGACCCTGGTCTTAGTCTGGTTAAAGTGCTTTCAAAATAAAAAGGTTGCCCCTTCATACTTCTTCCCCTAAATCAAAGAACTCCGCAATGCAATGCCATTGGCGTTTTTAGAACCGTAGTTCTCAATCTTCCTAATGTCACGACCCTTTATTATATAGGTCCTCATGTGTGGTGAGCCCCCCCAACCATAAAATTATTTTTTGTTGCTACTTCATAACTGTAATTTTGATATTGTTAGAATCAGGCAACTGCTGTGAAAGGGTCGTTCGAACCCTAAAGGGTCTCAACTCACAGGTTGAGAACCGCGGTCTTTGAGGACGCCAAAGAAGTGCCATTTTGACTGGTAGACTCATTCAGAGAAAGAAACATTGCCTTCAAATGTATCCAGACCTAGGTGGAGGGGATGTGGAGAAACAATGGAACGTATTTGCCTAATAAAGATGGCGACGCCTTTTGTAGCAATACTTTTTGACTTCTCCTCTTGAGTTAAAAAGGAAATGGTTCTGCCGGGGAGCCGACTAGGAACAATCAAACCATTACACGCCAACAGCACGTGAGTACTTGGACAAGCCCGAGACAACATTGGGTTTCACATACTCTCTCGTCCTGCTTCCTCCCCGTAACAGCGCTGCCACTTGGCCATGAGGAAGTGAGGTTCTTTCTGAAAGGTGGCCCCAGTTACACAAGCGGCATCTGGCACCCGGCGACTGACTTCATAGCTAGGCTTTGTTCACAAGTCACATATAGAAAGGACGCCCTCAAATACGGGCCCATGTGAGCAAAGGATACGCCTCTGAGATACAAGATAGCTAAAGTCCATCTTGAGGTTGCTAAGTTTAATCCTGCGTCTTAACTCCATACACACAGAAAGACAGGTCATTTTTAGGTTTGAACAGTGGGTGCCCTACAAGAGAACTTTGTAGCTGTCCATTACCCCCGGGAAGGCTGCGGGGGGGTGAAGAATAAAAAGAAAGCGGCGCACGCCAGAACAAAACATCGCTGCTGTCTCGCTGGCCCCATTCACAGCCCATCCTGGACTCCACGTGGGCTCCCTCTGGGGGCTTTAATCAAGCCCAAACTTGCCAACCTGCAGGATTGGATGAAACTGAAAGACTCAAAGTCGTAATGTAGCTGCCATAAGGTTGATCATATCTTAATTTGCCAGGAAAGGACAAGTAACGTCAACAACCAGCCATGATCCCCTGGGCTACATATAAGATTTTGCATATGGGAAGACCGGGGGGTGGGGGGGAGAACAGCCCTATACAGGGTGCACACTGAGCTGGGGCGATATCGCTGCATTGTCTTTAAATCTCCATTTGATTGTGGCCTGCTGGAGAGCCCCGAGACTGGCTCTGGCATTTAGAAATCTCTGCATCACATTGTGTTCAGAGAGAGAAACCACTGAGCTCCACGATCAACTCCTCATCCAGCCCACTCTCTGGGGGGTAAGCGATGGGATCAGGAGAGAAAACCAAAAGTGGATCAACTCAAGGCAACCGAGCGTGTGGAGAGTCGAAATGCAGCGGCAGTGTTTCATTCTCTTGTGTTTTGGATTGTTCTGCATCAGAACCCACTAGAAAGCCTCTACCAGCAGCAGCAGCAGCAGCAGCAGCAGCAGCATGTTTAAGAAAAGAGGTGTAGAGAAGTACAGGCACACCTCCTCAATTGGTGCTTCCCTTTAGGCCCGTCTCAGTTATTGCGTTTTTCACAAATAAAAGTTTGCGGCAACCCTGCACCATTTTCCTAATAGCATGTGCCCACTCTGTGTTGTTCTGTCACATTCTGGCAATTCAGTTCAAAAAAAAATTTTAAATATCATGAATCAGAACTGATTTGATGGCCCCTAACAACAGCACCTCTGTTTGTTTTTCTTCCTGAATTAGGTGAAGGTATGCAGAGCAGATCATAGTTCTATTTTAAAAATCCATACATGCTCCCCCCCCAAAAAAAAATCCATACTTGCTCCAGTTAAACCCCTCCACTGCAATCCCCTTGGCGTACCATGGCTTATCGGATGGCCTCCTCCTTAACTACCCTACAAACCACGTCTGGGTAAATGCTGTCCTTTTGTTCCCAGAGGGTTGGTAATGCTCATGAAGAGGGGAGTTCAGTTCCAGACTACAGAGTCAGGGCCACGGTCGAGCCAGACTCACCGGTCTCTATGGGATCAGCAAGTCTGGCCTCTTGTAGGAGCTTGAGTTTTGTTCCACATGTTGCCATCTCTGTCTGAGACTTTCGGATGTGGTCCTTTTAAGAGCAGTTGGTAGCCGTAGTCAGGCACCATCTAGTTCTTTTAGGTTCAGGTTGTAGGTTGATATTTTCATGGGACAGGAGTCCATTGGACTGATTGTTTCCATATATCCTTGGATTTCCATTATTCTTCTTTCCTTTGGAGGGGAGAGACTGTTTGTTGTACCTTCAGTGGCTGCTCACAAGCTTCTTTGTGAACTATGTTATGCCAACAGACCTTGGTATCTCCTGAGTTTATGGACCTGCTTCCCAATTGCTTCAATACATAAGTACATATATATATATTTATATATAAGTCTTTTTAAAATAAATAAGTATATATATATATATTTATATACAAGAGGAACAGAACATTGAGAAAGCATCCCAACGCAGTCCAGTCCAAGGTCCTAAGTCCAATATTAGCCCATATGTCCGCTACCAGTCTATAAAGTCTCCTTCCGACTCACGAAGCATATGCAATGACACCAGGACAGTGGGTACAGCCAGTGGGTACAGAATCCTGTGTGTTTAGTGGCAGTAAAAGCATTAGAAGCATCCTGGTGCTGGCAGGAGTCTCCCCATGGCTCCTAGTTCCCAGGGCTCAGGGTCCATCAGAAGTATCCTGTGGTGGAAGAAGCATCTCAGCATTGGTAGGGGTCTCCATGTGGCTTCTCTGGCCCTAGAGGTCTGGTTCCATCAGGGTAAACCCATGCGGTTCTCCTCTGGCTCCTTCAGTCTTTAGGACTCAGGATCTATACCATGCGGCCATGTTGTCTTGTCCAAGTTTTTTATTTTTTTAAGATAAAAAAAAAAACAGTTTGGGGCTGAGCCCCGGTGGCGTAGTGGCTGTGCGCGGAACTGCGGCCCACTGGGATGGAGGTTCAATTCCAGCAGTGGGGCTGGGCCTCCTACTCCCACCGCCGGAGAGCCGTGATGCCCCAAAAAAAAAACAGTTTTATTGCCACTTCGTGTGCATATCATATAATTCAACAGTTCAATCGAATCAAAAAAAGTTGTAAAATCACTATCATAATCAACTTTAGAACATTTTCTTATTTCTTGCACTCATTGTTATTCACATAATTATTATTATTTTTTAATTTTTATTTCTTAATTGTGGCAATCAATGAGTTTGTTTATGCCTAAGAAATAGGTATAAATAAAGGCACCTATACTTAAGGATTAATAGAAAGAGTAAAGATATGATAAAAGCAAACATTTGGGAGTTGGAAAGGAACAGGGTTGAATTCTGGGCAAGCAGAAGAGGAATTCTGAAGAAAAGAAATTGGAAGCACCTTGTCCTTCGGGAAAGAGGGCTGAAGGTGGGTGGTGAAGCATCTGACAGAAGGCTTCAGATTGTAAAACAAAGGAAGCCCTCCATGCGATGCCCGAACACAGTGCCTACAAGAACGGGCTCAAACACATTGTGAGAGAGAGGTTGATGGTGCCAACCTGGCCAATAAACACAGGTAAGTAGGGGATTATTCGGAGGGTTATTGCCAATTCACTGAAAATCTGAGTGTGTTCAAAAAGGCATATAATGGCGAGATGTCCTAGCAAGTTTATTTCCCTAGGATTATAGGTAATCGAGAGAGTTTGTAATATCCAGCAGAACATCTCAGACCCGGAAAGTCAAAAGAGCCAGGAATGACACTTAGAACATATCCTATAGTTTCTTCTTCTCTCGAGAATTACCTATAGCTAAGAACCAGTGGCCATTGAGTCCTGTGACATCTTGTTGCCTCTCTGTGTGTGCGAGGAGAACAGGGCCCCTAGGTTTTTAGTGGAGAAGTCTTTAAAATCCAAGCGGCCAGGCCTTCCTGAAGCACCTGAGTGCATTCAAACCATTAACCTTCAGGCCCGAGTGTGAACTGCTTGCCCCAGCCATGGATCCTTTAAATCTCCACCAGTAGGGCAAAGTTGCTTTTCTCACAGCTGGATCCCATTATCCCAAGCCTCCTGGGTTTTTTAACTTGATGCCCTGCAGGTGCCTCAAAGTTAACAAGACCCACAAATCCTCATCATCTCTCCGTCTCAGAGTGGTGCCTCCTCCCTGCCGTCCGGAAACAAAACGAAAATAAGCTAGATTGTGTTTCCCAAGCTCACCAGCCTCTCACGATGCCTCTGTGTACAGAAGGAAGCCCACGTAACCGATGCTGTCTTCTGCATTCCTCTTCACACCCGCAGACGCCACGCACAAAGTGCCCCTGGTAAGTCCCCCGACTCCTGCTTGCTTGTGCCTCTGGACCCCTTTGCGCCGGGCAACCTCTGGCTGAAACGATTTGCTTCCCCACGCCGCTCCCTTCCTCACGCCGTTTCTTCCTCTGGGCCTGGTCTCAGCCTCCGAGAGTAGGTGGGCTCTCCAGCTCCACGCTCCCGTGGCGAGGGCGGTGGGGAAGCTGGCAGTCTGGTGGCAAGGAGGAGCTGCTATACAGAACCTTTCACTCTTCAGCTGTCACGCTGGGATTCAGGCCCAAGACTCTCTAAAGTAGTACTGGGGCCAGGGACGCATGGCCCCTAAGGTGGGGCGGGGCTACAGGGGTTCTGGACGGGCAAGCACTCAGTTTTCCATAAATAGGCTACTTTCATTTTCTGGGGATCGAGGGTCTCACTCCAAAGGCTCACTGCCTTGCAGTCGATGTTGATTCCTGGTGACCCTGTAGGACAGTGTAGTTTTCGAGACTGGAGCTCCATGTGCAACTACTCCTGGCTAGGGGCATTCGATTGCTTCTTTGGGGTGGCCTGAGAAGAACACCTTTGAGTGATCTTCTCCTAGAGCTCAATCCTTGCAGGGGAAAGGAAGCAAGAACAGGGACTCTTTGCTGTTGAACTGAAGCACCGCACTTGTCTGTCCCTCCACTGGCTTCGTGTAGTCCATGAACTCACTCCTGCTCCCTGGATAGTTCTTTGTTCGCCTGTTAAACAGGCACAATCCTTTTTACCTACCTCAGAGCTGTGTGGGGAGGTATAATTAACGGTAGTTAAAGTACTGTGAGAGGCACAGATGAAAGGACCTATATAAGCACACATCATTACTATGATTAATGGTATTTGCTTCTTGAGACATACTGGGAGGCAGCCCTCTTGACAGATCCTGGAACAGCACCCCAGCTCCGTTCAGACCATTACAGCTTCTAGGCTAGTGGTTCTCAACCTTCCTAATGCCATGACTCTTTAATGTAGTTCCTCATGCTGTGGTGACCCCCAACCATAAAATTATTTTCGTTGCTACTTCATCACTGTCATTTTGCTACTGGTATCAATCAAGGAATGGGTCATGGACCCCCAAAGGATTCACGACCCACAGGTTGAAAACCTTGCTCTAGGCTGGCCACACAAGAAAGCTTTCATCCCTCAGAAATCTACAGCCATCCTAAAAGGATGTTTACTTGTCTCTCATCCATCCTCTTTTGACATTTCACCCCCTACTCCTAAGTGATGGGACTTGAAAAGTATCATATATGTGTTGTTTGAGATATGTATGTTTGATATAATTTGATATATATATGATGTTTGATAGATATACTTGGATGTGTTTGGGATCAATAAAATACCAGGGCTTTGAATTTGTTCTTTCACGTTTGACCCCCCTAATTTGTATTCCCACCCCAGAAAGAATGAATTAGAATATACATTTGAACAAGATCCCCACATGTTTTATATGTACGCATCCCAGAATACATACGTAAACATATATATATCTATATCAAACATCATTTGTTTAGTCTAAAACACATCACCAGTGTAAAGGGGACAGGCAAAAGTCACTTCCCACCAGGAATGAGTGTGCTTAGAGTCATCCTCAGCTCCAGGCCACAGAGAAAACTGGGCATCCGGGATGGACCAATTTCCCAAGCGAGGTGTCAGAGACGCTGTCAAAGCCAAGACTGTTGGATCTTGGGCTCCTGGCTGTTAGGACCCTGCCCTTGAGTAGAGTCTCATGCCCAGCCCGGTCTCTGCAGAGCACATGTGCAAGCTGGGGTGCACTCATAAGAAACATGTGGGGATCTTGTTCAAAGGTAGATTCTGATTCAGTCTTTCCAGGGTGGGGACACAAGTTATCAAGGGGTCAAACTCAAGTGCGCAGATTCAAAAAACTGGTATTTTCTGGATCAGAATGTTAGTAGAATTGGTTTTACTCAGCCTGAGTCAAGGAAGGGGAGCTGGTGTCGTAGGGGTACACCCTGGGGATCAAAGGACAGGCACCTGCTTGGAGTTTACTTTTCGTCCCTGTTTGGGGTTTTTCTTCTAACAAGTGATGCACCTTTTTATTTGCTAGTGTGAGATACTTACTCAGCACTTTCAGCTTCAAAGGGACCTGCCTGAAGTAATTAATGCATCCCTAACAAGAGTCTTAGGAGGTAGTGGGTGTTATTCCCACTTTATGTCTGATGAGCCTGAAAGAGTCAGGTTGTGACACCTCTGAAGATGTAAATGCAGACTAATGTGAGACTGCCAGACACCTAGGTGTGTGTCTTCTTCTTGAAGGTGTGTGTCTTGCATCTTTCTTCTGTAATGATGAGTTAGGTGGAGATTCGCAGAGCATCAGCGTTGGATGTTCAACAATTCATAGACGGGTTGATCCACTCCATCCAGTGCAGTCCCTTCAGTGGGCCATCATGTAGCCTGCTTCCTCTCCGTGATCCCACCCCTCCTTCTTTGCTCACCCTCTGTACTTGGTCCTTGGGGAAATGCCATCATTTTGATCTTAAGTGACTGATTATTCTAACATGGGGGGTGAGTTCAGTGCCAAACCTGACTGGTGATCAAAAGTGCCACCAGTCTCTTATGATTGTGAATGCTGTTCCACATTTTCCTCCAACTCTCACCAGGACCTTCTAATGGGATCCTTTTCAGAGAAGTGGGTAGTTGTAGTAGGGTACCATCTAGTTCTTCAGTGTCAGGGTTGTCTTCATGATGTCTTCATGGCCCATTTGTTTATGGGACAAATTGCGTCTACCTGTCTTCTCGTTTATCATCATTCCCACCCATCCCCCGCCTCTGGATGGGTAGAGAGCAATTGCTGCACTTTATATGGCTGCCCATGAGCTTTGGCAGGCCTTGCATCTAATATCCAGTTGTTGTGTGGTTAGCTGCCATCAAATCAGCCCCCAACTCATGGGGAATCCATGAAAAAGGGGATGAACGTTGCCATCTCTCTGACTGCTTACAGGCCAGATCATTGTGAACTCTCGGGTTTCCACTGTGGATCCCCACATCTTTTTTCCTAATCTTAGTTTGGAAGCTCCACTGGAGTCTGTTCAGCCTCAGAGCAGCACCCATGTCTTCCCTGACAGATGGCTGCTCGTGAGGTATATTGGCCAGGAATAAAGCTTAAGGATGACAGAATCCCCATAGACATGAATGGAGATCGAATGTTGGAGCAAGGTCTGGTGTACAGGGTCTTCTTTTATCTTGCTAGTTCTAATAATGTGTGTGTGTGTGTGTGTGAGTTTCTTAGGGTTTTCTATACACAGAACAATGTCATTTGTGAGTGGAGATACTTCTTCTTTTCCAGTCTGAGTGTTTTATTATTTTTCTTGCTCAATTCTTTTGGCTAAGATCCCTAATATAATATTGAAGACAAGTGTCAAGGTTTACTTAAATGAACCTTCCATGCCTTAGATAGGTCCCACTGGTCATGGCGTACAACTGTTTTTGTATTTTGCTTGGTCCAGCCGTGCGCTATCATCTGCTATTGTTGTCTTCCTCTGTCCTTTTTGGAGTTTGTCACAGGCTGAAGTAGCAGCCTGGCTGCGCCAAGAATGCCAGCAGTTTGGCAGTTATGTCATGAGGCTGTTCCGTGCCCCTCTGCTAAAATGTGATCTGATGAGATGAACCAATAACAAGATTAGGGATGAGCTGCAACTCCCTTAATCCCAACACAACTCTGATTGCTGGAAGGGGAGTTTCCCTGGGCTGTGGCCTGCACCATCTTTGAGCTCACAAAAGATAAAAGGAGAAAGAAAGAAGCAGAGAAGGAAGAGCCAGCCGTGGCATTCATCCCTTGAAATGGAGGTCCCTGCAGTGAGAAACTAGCAGGCCCAGGGGAAGATTGCTTCCAAGGCACCCGGAGATCGAGCTGTGAGGAAGGCTGGGCCTACTCGTGCTGAAAGGAGACAGGGATCTTTTCCCAGAGCCAGCAGCGAGAAAGCCTTCCCCGAGAATGAGAGCGAGCCTCCTGAATGTGGTGCCTAGCTTCCCAAACGCTGTCAGAATACATATCTGTTCGTAAAGGCATCCACTGTGCCATATCTGATAGAGAATGAAGACAGTACTTCCAAGTAACGTCTTTGGCTGGTGCTAGACCACATCTCGGATCTTAAATTCTGCGGGATGGCAGATGCTGACTGACGTACTTAACAGGGTTCAGCCGAGTTCTCCAGGAGGTCCTCAGAGGCCACGCAGGAGTGGGTTGGTGGAAACCTTGGGATGCTGCTGTTCTTTCTCAGCCTCTGTGGTGGGGAGGGAGGAGTATGTGAGTGCATTGAATCCAAGTTTAGGGGCTTATAGCCATCCTATCTGCAGTCTTTTTTGGTCATCATCAGATTACATGGCAGACGAATTTTTGCCTAAACCAAATAGCCTCTATGTTTCTGTCATGAGAGTCAAGCCACCCATGCAGCCTTCTACCACGTGGGTCACTGTCCCTACTGGGGGAAGACCTAGCTCAAATAGATATCCCCCCTCTCCCCTCTCAGGTTTCCAACTCGCTCCTGCTTTTGTTTGCTTGTGTTTCATTTATTTCTGCATTCATCGTGTAAAGTTCAGAGAGCAGATTCCTTTTCCTTTCAGCAGTTTGCCCACATTCTGTTCTGTGACATTGGCCGCAGTGCTCTCAACCTCATAGCCCTCTGGTTTGCTTTTAAAATATTAAATCCAGTTCAAGACTGGGA
>PVJH01040602.1:0-15574 GCA_004026705.1 Nesogale talazaci
CTGTGCACCTATGTTCTCTGCTCAGGGTGGGCATAGGCTGTGTGTGTGTGTGTGTGTGTGTGTGCTCATGTGCAGGTGTCTGAGAGGAGCAGGTGCCCTATGGGGGGGGGGGGGGAGGGGCAGCGTGCAGGGGGCAGAGACCCAGGCATTGTCCCGGCACAGGACTGAGAGCATGTGGGCGTCGTGCGTGTGCATGTAGGTGATGTGGGGGCATGACCTGCTGCCAGGGTGAGATGGGGGGCTGCCGAGTGTACATGGTGCGTGCCTGGTGCCCACGTGTGAGCACTCAGGGTGATTGTGCATGCACCGTGTGACTGCTGGGGCAGGGTGCATTGTGGTGTGCACACCACCTGTGCGGGGCACACACGTGAGCGTGCCAGAAGTGCATGTCGGGGTTCCCGACGTGTGGGACAAGTGAGGCATGTGTACAAACCTGCACTGCAGGTGGGAGTGTGCCTCACACGCCAGTGTGAGGGGACCAGTGTGCCTCCGCGGTGTGCACCATGGGGCCTGGGCATACCCCTGTGTGTGCCCCCGTGGATCTGCTGGGGCCTGGGCCTACCCAGATGGTGCCTGAGGGTCACCCTCCTCGTGGGTGTCCGCGCGTGCCCGTGTGGTGCCTGGGGGTGCCCTTGTGTGCCCGCTGGCCGGCTGGGAGCGGGGCTGCTGCCCTGGAGCCGCCTGCCCGCCCGGGTGCAGCGTCCCCGGAGGGAGTGGCCGCCAATGTGCTGAGGAGGCAGAGCTGCCGAGCGGCAAGTGGAGCAGACCCAAAACTTCATTAATTAAGGAAGCTCATTAATGAGGGACATTTAATCAGCTGAAGAGGAGAGCCCGGCTCGCCTGGGCGCCGCGCAGAGCGGGCGCCTCTCCCCCGCCCCAGCCCCAGCCTCCTGCCCAGCGCCTGCCCGGCTGCCAGCCAAGACTCCCTGGGGGCCAATCGCTGCCCCGGGGGGTATCAGGGCAGTTGGGTGGGTAGGGTAGTAGATGAGGGGCACTGAGGGATACTCAGCCGGGGGCTCTCCAGCAGGACACTCAGCATTCCAGGCAGCCCTGCGCCCCTGCCTGCACTTCCAGAGCCCAGAAACCCTGGCCGAGATGGGGACAGGCGTGCACATGTGTGAGCGTGTGTGACTGGATGTGCATGGGCGTGTCCAAGTGTGACTGGCCACATTGTGTAAAAGTGAGTGTGAGTGTGTGTCCTCTGTCAGAATGTGTGCGTGGGTTACACAGTGTGTGTGTGTGTGTGTGTGTGTGTGCTGGTGTGTGTCGGTTGTGTGAGAATGAGTTTGAGTTGTCACACTGTGTCATGTGTGTATAAGTGATGCGTGACTTATGTAGAACTTGTGTGTGAGTGTAAACATTAGACTGAGTGCGTATTATAGCGTGCTTGTGAGTGTGTGTGTATGTAAGAGGGTAGGTGTGAAGGTGAGTGTGTGACAGTGCAAGAGTGAGTGTGTGTTTAAAGAATGGGTGTGTTTTGAGTGTCTTCGGATATGAAAGCGTGTGGAAGAGTACATGTGTATGTCCCACGTATGTCTCATGATGTGAGCGTAGATCGTGTGTGCGTGGTTACATGTGGTTGTGTCAGATTCTGACAAGTCTGCTGTTAAGTGTGTACCTGCTTGAGTGTGCTCACGGGCACGTACTGGTGTGTGGCCGGGTCAGCATGTTCAGGAGTGGTGGGTCTGTGTGGCGCCAATGCTTGCAGGTGAATGAGTGGTCCCTTGTGAGTGTGACCACGTGTGTGTGTGTGAACTGGACTATGATGGTCTTCCTCCGTATTGTGTAAGTGTGCGTGTGAGTGTATTTGTGAGTGTGACCATGTGTGTGTGTGGTAAGCTGGTGTGCGTGTGTTCGTGTGTGTGTTGAACACCCCCGCTCCCCCCGGGACTCTCCACTGGTGGTTCAGAACAGACCAGCACCGCTGCCACCCACAGCGTGAGGGACAAAGGCGGGCTGAGGGGGTTGGCGTGAGGATCGAGGCCAGGGGTCGGCTTGGCTCTTAAGCGTGTAAAGTCGAAACTGGCCACTCAGAGCATCAGGCCCGGGCAGCTAGAGCATCTGCCGCCCCTCACTCCCGGACTCGCTGTCTGAGGACTGCGCGTGGGCCAGGCCCCGACTGCGTGGGCAGGGTGCCATCCTGGGGACACAGTGCTCAGGGCCCTCCGCTGCTCCAGCACTGCTCCCCACCCCACCCCACCCCCACAGCTCAGCCCCCAGCCACTGCCCATGCCCAGCTCTGGCTAGGGGCAGGGGCGGGTCCAGCTCCCTCACTCTAGGGCAGGTGCTGGCTCTGCGTGAAGGTGGAAGAGGGCAGCATAGCCAGTGCATGTATGGGGCTCCTGTTGGGTGCAGGGGGAGGACTGATGGACAGTCTGGTATGCGGGGAGGCGGCTGACATCCCTGGGGTCAGTGGGTGCAGACAGGGGGAAGACCCAATTCAGTGTCGTGGACCTGAATGAAGGCTTTCAGGGCAAGGGATTTGGTCTTTGCCTTCTTGAGGACCAGGAGGGTTGGACTGGCCACAGCTGGCCATAGGACAGAGACACAGGTGACCCTGAGCAGTGGTAGAGGCCAAGGCGTCCCCTAGTCCTATCCTCGCAAGGCGCCAGATGCCAGGTGATGGGAAAAGCTGGGAGGGCAGGAGGAAGAACCCTGCTCCCAAGGACAAGGTGGCCACCTCTGGACCATGGATCTGGAAGTCCAAGCCAGACTCCTCAGCTGGCCTCAGTACCGCCCTGCGCCTGAGGAAGGCGGTTCCATGAGTCTGGAGGTCCCCCTGCAAGGCTCCCCAAGTGCTTACTTCCAGTGCTCCCCACAAATCTTTCTAACCCAAACCAACCCCTCTGAGATGACACGTGCTCTGGGCTGCAGCAGGCCGGTCTGCATCTGAAGTGGGCCCTGGCTCCTCCAGGTCCCGTCACACCTGCCAGGCCCCCCTAGGCCCTGCTGTCCTTGCGGAGAGCCTGCAAGAGTGCTGGCTTGGTGCCCTCCTGGGCTACGAGCTGCCAATGTCCTGGGGCAGGGTTACAGTCAGAACAGGTACCCCAAGATACAAGGAGGGAAGGACAGTGCCTACCGCCCACCCAAGGACCTGGACTCTGGACCGGGCAGGGCCCCCATCCTTCCTGTGTGCGAGCGTGTCCTGACCCCCTCGTCTGGGTTCAGAGGAGCCACCCCTCCAGGGAGGTTCAGCAGGAGTCCAGAGTCCCCTCCTGCTGCCCGAGCTTCCACTGACTCCTCACACCTGGTGACTTGGGTAGGAGGGACTCACCTGCCCCCCACCCCGCCCCTCCCTGCAGGTGGCGAAACTGCCTGAGTCATGGTCAAGGCTGCTTCCCCCCAAGGCTCTGAGACCAGGACCAAGGAACCCTGGAGGGGCGCCCCCTCCCTGCTGGCTCCTCCTTCTCTACTCTTCCTGCCTAAACGGCCCCTCTGTCTCAGAACCCCCGGGGGGGCTCAGACACTGCTGTGGGCTGAGGTGCTCAGAGCTCCCTCCCCCAGGTGGTCTGCTGGTTTGCAATTGAATTCTGCCCCTCTGTGTCCCTAGCGGGGCTGGAGAAGCCTGTGCCTCTCACTGCCCCAGAGCCCCAGGCTGCCCTTCTCTGGGCCTGATTGAGGGGGGCTCATGCAGACGCAGGTGTGGGCCCTGACCTGTGTGCTGACCGGGCACTGCCACGGGTTCAGAGTGGTCACACAGGACAGGAGCACTGGGTAGCCACAGAGGAGGGCCCCTGTTTCGGCAAGGCCTCTCAGACCCCGTCTGTCCCGGTTCCTGGCGTCCCAGCCGGTGGCAGTCTGGCTGCGGGAGGCTTATGTAACCGTCTTTCCAGAGGTCTGCTTTCCTAATTACATTTTGCTAATTTCCATTGAGTCGGCCTTCCCCAATGTTGAGGAATCGGGTGGCTGCGGGAAGCCTGGGGCCACCGTGGGAGGGGGAGGGGCCATCAGGGACCTGGGTCTGCCCCCACCTCCCCCGCCCGCTTGCCTGCCTGCCTGCCTCCTGTCCTGGACTCCCTCTATCCCAGATCCCATTTGCCGGCGTGCAGCCCACGGCCCATTAATAATGCTAATATTCCTTAATGAATATGCAGACAGACAGTGGAGACTCCCCAGGGCTGGCAGAAGGCTCGTCTCGGGGGACAGTGGGCGGTCCTGGAGCCCGTGGGTGGCACAGAGCCGTGGTTCATCCTCTGGCCACCCTGGGGGACGTGGCCACTGTGGCGAAAACGGTCCTCTAGTGTGGTCTTGCACACAGGGAGGGGGAGCACCAGGGGGACGCCCTCCTTGGCTTACAGGGCAGGACCCTGAGTGAATACAAGGTCCCGCTGGGACTGCCACACCCCGACCTTCCCAGCACCGCCCAGGGCCCCCGGGAAGGGCTGGGGCCGATGAGGGGACGTGGTGGCCCCAGCTATGCCAGGGAGCTTGGCGGTCGGGCGGCTGCAGTCTTGGTAAAGGAGCTGAGAGCAGGGCTGTGTGTGCCTCCTGGTCCCCCAGAGAGCAGAAGGAGCTCACCCAACAAAGGCCCAACTCACTGCCATCTAGTCTGTGCCGGGTGCTTTGCAACCTTGTAGGACAGGGGAAAAACTGCCCCTGTGCGTTTCCAAGACACTCACGCTCTGTGGTCATAGAGAGCCTCCCCTTTCCTCTGCGGAGCGGTCGGTGGTTTCGAACTGTTGACCTTGTGGTTTCGGACTGTTGACAGCCCCAGCGCATCGTTGGTAACTAAAAGGGTGTTCAATGAGCCCAGGAGGTGCTCCGCAAACTGCCTGAGCAGCAGGGGGGGGGGGGGCGGCGGTTGCTGCAGTGCGGGTGCGTCTGGGAGCCCACAGGGACTACAGGCAGTTATGACTCACTCCGGCCTTCTCAGGGACCCTCCCTCTGACTCCCCAGCCCTGCCAACACCTCCTGCCCCAGCAGGACATGTGTGGAGGCTTGGTCCACTGGGGCAGCAGTGACCAGCACCCAGCTCCTCCCCACCTGTGTCCCCGCTGGTCAGTGCAGGTCACATGTCCCACCTGCCCCAGGGCTAACTGAGTGCCGCTGGTACACACACACACACACACACACACACACACACACACACACGGTCGTGTGCAGAGCGGGCACCGGGAACTGGCCAGAGGGCCCTCTCTCCGCCTGCCAGCAGGCTTCCAGCTGGGTCCGGGTCTCCAGGAGGCTGCAGAGAAGGCCCAGCCGAGCCTGGGCTTGACTGACGGGCTCAGCACCCAGCCCTGTGCTCTTCCCCACCCCCACCCACCCCCACTGACTTCCTGGCAGGGAGAGGGTTTGGGAGGCACATTATTTATCGTTTGTATGCACTGAGCTTGGAGGGAATTATGGCTTAATCGTGCGAAAATCCGTTCCCTGGCTTGGGGCTTTTCCGCTGAGATGGCACCAGTCTGATGAGGGAGGGGCTGGGATGGGCGCTGTGCAGGTGGGGGTGGGGTGCTTCAGTACTCATCGTTGGAGGGTTAGCCTGGGGGAGGGGCTCCCTCAATGCCAGAGTGTCTTGCCATGTCTGCACTCTGAGCCCCCTTGGCATCTGGGGGAGCAGGTGGGCATAGCCCCTAGAGAAGGCTTCAATGCATAAAATGGGGTCCAGAAGCCCAGGCAGTGGGTCCCTCCCTCAGCCTCTGACACCTACCCAGATGCATCATTGTCTGGCTGGGGTGGGGTACAGGAAGGTGGGGGGACGGAGAATCAAGTGAAGCTCCACTAAGGGGCATGTCACCTATACACAGTGAAGGAAGTATCAACACGTCCCGTGGGGGTAGTGGCAGAGATCACAGACGCCCCCTTCCTCCTGAACCTGCTCCATCCTGGTGTGTCATCCCAGCAGGCGGACCCGAGGCCCAGGCAGGATCATGCATTTACACAGGGGCACACGGGCCGTACATGGGGTCACGCAGAGGTACACATAGCACACACCGATCACGCGGGGGGGGGGGGTCACACAGTACACAGGATCATACATGGGGAGTATACCATGCTCACAGCTCATACATGGAGGTCTTGTGGCATACACAGTACATGCAGGACCCACATAGGGTTAACACAGGCCACATGACTTATACAGGGAGCAGTAGCGTGGTGCACCACGGATCACATGTAGAGATCATGCATGATAGTAATAGCACACACGGCTCACACGTGAAGCCTGTGAAGTATACGTGTGTTGCATGTGGAGATCATGCGGAGCACACACCGTGCACATGGATCAGACAAGGAGATCAGATGGAGCAGACAGAGCTCTAGTGGAGCTAGCCCCTTCCCTCTGGCCTCCCTGCCCACCTGTAGGGGGCTCTTCCTGCTCCCCTGGAGCGCCGAGGTCTGAGGGTGGGGGGCTGGCCTTTGGGGATGTGGGGCAGCCCCGACAACAGAGCCCTCCTGGGGATGAGGCAGGGAGAGGAGGCGCCGAGGGCCTGGGGACTGTGTCTGGGTCTCAGGGGCCTAATGGTCCCTGGATGAAGAAGTTGCTTTCTATATGATAGCCGTCCGGCAGCCCTGATTAATAAAAGATACAAGAGAGATTAAACTGGCCGTCGGGGGCAGAGTGGACTGGACTGGGGAGGAGAGCAAGACTCAGGGAAGGCCCCCGACCCTGGAGCCCCGTCCTTCTGAAGTCCACACCCCTGAGCTTCCGGCTCTCCTCATGAAGAGGCAGCCTCCCCCGCCAGGCCCCCGAGCCTGCAGGCCCCAGTGCCCGCTGCTCCTGCTGACTGCCGGAAGTTGGTGGCCCTCAGGGGCATCCCCAGGGGGGCAGAGAGAACTATGTTCCTTGGGTCTTTGGGGGTCCGATGGCCAGGTCTGTCCTGAGACACCTCTGGGCTAGCCGCCTCCATTGGCACCTCCTGTGGATGCCCAGAGGTCGGTGTGCTGTCATGTTTATGATGTGTTTGCACCCCTGGAATTGGCGGGGGCACCGGCTAGCTGGTGCCTCCACTGCCAGGACGGGTGGGGAGGGCCTGGACCAGGCCCACAGCCTATCACAGAGCTCCATTCCCTGCCCACCAGGGAGCCCACAGACCCTTCCTCGTGGGGCTGGGACCTGGCAGGGCCATAAGGATCCAGGGCTGCCATCACATGTGTCTGCTCATGCACCGGGAAAGGTGGAAACCCTACACACACACACACACGCCCCTATGACAAATGTCAGAGTCCCCTAGACAAAGCCAAGCCCATGACCTGCCCCCTGCCGCTGCCTTCAGCCCAGGAATTCCAAATATGAGCCTGAGCCAGACTCGAGAGAGAGGCCAGTGGGTGGGCCCTGGGAATGACCCACGTCCTTCCCCACAGCACATTCACTGGGGTCACAGTTCTCGTGCCGGCGCCCCTCGACCAGGTGAGAAACTCGGCCACAGACGACACGCTGGGCTTGGGGAGGGAACACGACATAGGCTGTTGTGCTCAGAGCCCGTGTAAGGAGCGCGATCCCCTGTGAACTCGCCCAGCAGCACTCCCAGGCCCAGTCCTCTCTGGGCGCCCACATCCCTTCTGCAGGGGCCCCCGCTGTCCCAGAGCAGCCTCTGCGGCCATGTCCCCGCATACATGTGCTGGGTCTGCCCAGGGAGCCTGTGTCAAGGTCACCAGCTGCCCCCAGACCCGGACAGCAGGACTGTGGCCAGTCCTGGCATCTCTGCATGGCAGGGACCCACTGCACCATCTGGTTTCGAGCCTAATCCGCACCCCCCTTCCAGAGTGCCGCCCTCCCTGCCCGTCAACGGCTGCTGAACAAAGTGCCTCATGGGGCCAGCTGCAGGTCAGACAGCCATGATGTTCTTCACGGTCTTCAGAAGTAGAGTTCTAGGCCTTTCTTCTGCCCCACCTGAGGCAGGAAGCGCTGCTGAGAGCAGCTCGGGCATCTCCGCAGCAGGAAAGCCTCCAGGGACGGATTGGGGCAGGGCGGCACACTGGGTGGGCCTCGAACCTGGGTCTCTGACATGGAAGCAAGAGGTCTTCCCCACATCCAGGACTGCCCCTCCCCTGGCGGCTGGCATGGCTAGTCAGTGCTGACTTAGCGACCCCTCGGACAGCAGAAGGAAGAGGGCCTGGACAGTCCTCACACTCAGCGGCTCTGTGCCCGAGCTTGCCCCTGCAACCACTGTGCCCACCACCAGGCGGAGAGTCTTCCTCTGCCTCCTGCTCCCCATGTGACCCAGCACGATGTGCCTGTCCATGTCCACGTGTGCCTGGGATGTGTGTGTGTGTGTGTGTGTGCCTGAGTGTGTGCGTGTTCATGTGTGCCTGAGTTTGTGTGTGTGTTTCTTTGTCTGAGTGTGTGTACCTGAGTGTGTGTGTGCCTGAGTGTGTGTGTCTATGTGTGCCTGAGTGTGTTTCTGTGTCTGCATGCGTGCCCGTGTGCATACTGTGAGTGTGTGTTGAGTGGACGCGTGCACTCGGCCTCCCCAGTGGGGTGGGTGGGCAGCACCCCCAAGGGTGTCCAAGGCGGCAGACCTTGATGGCATCAGCCTGCCGCACCCTTTCCCAGCAAAGCCACCAGTGGGGTTGAACTGCCAGTGTTCAGGAAGTTCTCGGCCATCGAAATGGCCCATCTGTGGTTGTCAGGCTGGCCAGCGGGGCGAGGAGAGGGGTATGCGGGCAGCTCAGGGGGGTTTGAAGTTAGGAGGGGGTGCCAGGAAGCCTCGAAGCCAGCCCTTCCAGCCGGCTGCGCATTGGATAAGGCTCACCACGCACAAGGGTGGACTCCTCAGGGCCCTTGAAATGGACACCTCAGGGCCCTTGAAGGGAGCCAGGCCCACAAAGGCCTCCCCAGCCGCACCTAGCTGAAACCAGACTCACGGCCAGTGAGTCCCTGCCCGCACAGCCACCCTGCAGGACAGGGTGGCGCTGCCCCCGGGGGCTTGCGGGGCAGTGACTCTTACCGAGCAGAAAGCCTCGCCTGCCCCCTTGGGGTGTCAGCCCAACACCTAACCTGTTTTGCAACTAAAGCCACACCTGGGATGGGCTCAGATGGGCAGCTGGGAGCTGAGCAAGCCGGGTGGCTCGGAGCCTGCAGGGCCCTGCTGGGACACGACAGAGGAAGTGAGGGGCTCTGGGGCATGAGGAAGGCCCCTTGGTGACGTTAGGCTCCCCATTTCCACCTCCTCGGTCCCTGGGCTCCAGTGGTCATCTTTGTGGTTGGCATCCGCAAGTCAGGGTCCTCGGTGAACCCATGGGTCCCCTCCGTGTGTCCTGAGCCTGCTACAATGCTGTGGCCACAGAAACCCAGCAAAGACCAGGGACACAGGGTCAGGTCAGAGGCAGGTGGGTGTGCGGCCCAGGCAGGTACCGAGGTGGAACCACCCCCCTCCCCCTCGCTCAAGAACCAGTGCCCCAGGAGAGCAGGGACCCCACACCCAGGGCAGCGTGGCCACGGGCCAACCTCTGTGCCTCCTTCGCAACTGCTCCTCCTGCCTGCCTAGGAGCTGTCCTGCTTGCCCACCCAGGGAGGGGGAAGATGGCCCAGCGCCCAGCCTCTGCCGCCAGCCTCCCTCCCATCGCCTGGCCTGGGGACCCTGGGCGCTGCACGGCGCCCCGCCCTCAGGGGCATGGGAGTCTGAGAGGCAATTAGCTTAATTGTCCTGCGGTTCCTGGGAGCTGAGCACCCGGAGGGCGTGTTGGCCAGCACTGTGTTTGAGCTGAGCCCGAAGGTGGGGGTGAGGGGTGGGTGAGAGCCAAGGCCTGACTGGGTCGTGCCCAAGGCCGCGCAGACAGTGGCTGGAGCACAGCACCCTGACAAGCTGGCAGGGGCACAGACGGTGCCCTGGGGCAGGCCCCGCACACACCCAGTCACCTGCCGAGAGACTGGAGAGAGAGAGAGAGAGAGAGAGAGAGAGAGAGAGAGGCAGGTGCTTTGGCTAGGGGCTGGCCCACCAGGAGAGGGTGAACTCAGGTTCGAGGTTTGCCCACTCCCAGAGGGTAGTTCCCCGACAAGGGGCTGAGTTCACAGAACGTGGTACTGGCGAAAGGTGCCCCCCCTATGTCCACTGCAGGCCCCCCTTCCAGGTACAGAGGCCAGCCCAGGACTCACAGTGACCCCATGTTCCACCAGACAAACACCAGCCTCCCGATGGTTTCCCTGGTGGCAGCCACTGTCTGTCCATCTTGGGAGGACCTGCCTCTCCTCTGCTGCCCCCTGCTTCCCCGGGCACGACGTCCTTCTTCAGGGACTGGCTCTCCTGATGACGTGCCCCAGCACAGACATGCCGTCTGGCCACCCTTCCTCTGAAGAGCGCTCTGGCCATCCCTCCTGGGAGATGGATCTGTGTGTGCTTTCGGCACTTGGTGGTGCCCTCTGTGCCCTGGGCCAGCTCCATCCTTCAACGTACCTGCCTTCCCGCTGTGGTTCACATTCACTGTCCAGCTGTCACGGACGCTGGAGGTGATGGCCAGGGCCACCACTGTCCTCAAAGCCAGCGCTTGAAAAAGGGCCTGCAGATTTACCCCAGGCCCTGGGCCCACCCTCTCTCTGGATGGCTGCCCCCAGGAGCGGGGATTGTGACTTCAAGCAAGATGAAGAAGTCCTTGGCAGCCTCAGTCTTTTCTCCACTGGTCGTGAAGTTCCCTCTCCGCTGAGTGGCGGTCCTGCCTGCAGGCCGCGACCCTCCATCTCCCTCAGCAAGGGCTTCACGTCGTCCTCACTTTCAGCGAGCGAGGGGGTGTCGTCTCTGTTGACAAACCTTTCTCCGATCCTGACACCACGTTCTTCCTCATGCCAACCAGCTCCTTCTCCGATGACTTGCTTGGTGTAGACAGGTTCTGACTGCCCACCGTCAGGGGACCTTCTAGAACAAGTGGCTGGCACCATGCAGGAACGGGGGTGTCAGCGCCAAGCTGGTGGAATCCATTCTGAGACCAGCCTGCAAGGCCCACAGTGACAGTGACCTGAGAGATGTGAACTCTGTGCCTTGGGCCCTGAAAGCCATGGAGGGGCCCCACTGGGGCCTGTCTCCCTGCTCATTCTGGGCCCAAGTTTCTGTTCACCAGGCCCAGCCCACTACAGTGCCCCAGCTATGCCCAAGGGAGGCACCTGTGTCTGAGGGGAGATGGGGGGGAGGGCCTGATCAAATGGTCACCAGGTAGCTGACCTCTCCCGCCCCTATGTCCACACTGCCTTCATCAGCCTCCAGCTCTTGGCGCCCTCACAAAGCCCCAGGTACCAGGGGTCACAGCATTGAGAGTGGGCAGGGCGGGGTGGTGTGGAAGTGTCCCATGTGAGAGTGCACGTATATCTCTTTTTTAGTGCTGTCTCTGTGGGCCTGCGTGTGAACATGACTGTGCGTGCGTGTGAGTCCATGTGAACCTATGTGCAGGGCGCTGTATCTGTGTGTCGAGTAGGTGCAAGGGTGGAGTCTGAGTGTGTGAGGAAGTGTGAGTGTGTGTGTGTGTGTGTATGTCACGGTAGGTGAGTGTGCATCTGCCTAATTGTGTATGAGACCATATAGAAGGGTTGGACATGTCTGCATACAAGGGGGAGATGTGTACTGTGAGGGAGAATGTGTGTATATAAGTGTGTGTGTGTGTGTAAAGGACTGTGTGTAGGAGTGTGTGTGTATAGAAAGGTGTGTAAGGATGTTTCTGTGTGTAAAGATATGTGTTGCATGTGTGTGTGTCTATGTAAAACTGTGTGTGTCTCTGTGTAAAGCTGCATGCTGTGTGTGTAAAGGCTTGTGTGGTGTGTGTCTGTATGTAAAGATGCGTGCTGAGGGTATAAGGGGCAGATGTGTGACACGCACACACACGCACACACAGCCCACTCTCCCCCCTGCTGCTGTGGAGCCCGGCGCTGCCCCAATTCAGAGTCTGCAGAGAAGAGAAGGGAGGCAGGGATGGGGGTGCTGTCTGCACACAAGCACCTAGCTTGCAGCACCGAGGGGCTGGGCTCCCCTCTGTGTCCTGTAGCTCCATCGCTCCATCACCCGGCTGCACATGTGGTAATCTGGCCGCTGTACCTGGGGGGCACAGGCGGAAGGTGGGATCTCTTCTCTCCCAAGAAGGAAGGGACATCCCAAGGCCACCTGAGAGGGGCCTGCTCCCAGTCGGCCTCTAGGTGTCCACGTGGAGGGCAGGGATGGGCAGGCCCAGAGTGTCCCTGCCCCCGCCCCAGCTCCAGAAAGCCAGATGCCCGAGAGTGGCCCCAAGCAGGGCCCCGCATGCGTCAGGATGAGCTCGACCCCACGGGGTCTCAGGCTGGTTGTTCCGGAAAGGTCTCCGGGCCTTTCCTCTGCGGCACCTGTGGATAGACCCCAAGTCCCGGACTCTGTGCACAGTGAGTGGGAGCTTAGCCACACATGCCCAGGCTCCCCCAGGACCACCCCAGGCTCCTTCACCCTCAGACTGCTGGTCTCCAGGCCAGAAGGCGGTGCAGATGGGGGCTTCTCGCACACAGTGCTGATGGTGCTGGTCAGGGGTCCCACACGGAGCCCAGACCTCCCAGGCACTGCAGAGCCACCCACGTGGCTGGTGTCGGTACAGGCAGAGTGGGGGGGAGGTGGGAGGGGTCCCCACCTTGCCCCCACGGACAGTACCTCACTGTCAGGGCCACCATCAGGGGCCGTCTTTGTGTTTGTGGATTTTGAACCAGACCGCACATCCCACTCTCACAGGACCCCCGGTGGGCTGCATCCCGCAGACCCTCCCCCCATCCCTGCTTTGAAACCTCAGACCCACTGCAGATGCCTCTGCTTGACCCACCCGGACCTTCAGGCTGGGGCAGACCCTCCCCCTCCCCCCTGCAGTGTGTCCAAGGCTTCATTTTCACGGCAGCCGATGGCCTCATCCCACCCCTCGGAGCGGCCAGTGGGTCTGAACCGCCAACCTCTGAGTCAGCAGCCAAGCACTTAGGCAGTGTGTCACTCACCAGATGAGCAAACGTCAGTCTCTGAACTGCCACGGGAGGCGTCTCAGAGCTGGTGGGACACACTGTATCCGAATGTAGCATGTAGCAGGCCTGCAGGCTGTGACATTGTAACCACAGGGCCCAGACCAAGTCACGGCTGAACACTCTTTTTCATGAATTCAGGGTGGGCGGGACAGTAGGCGAGTGGTGGTGGTGGTGGTGGGGAGCCCTGAGAAGTGATTTCCTGGGCCCTGAGCTTGTCTTGAGGAGACAGACCTGTCTTATGGCCAGAACTCAGTGCCACCGGATGGCACACTTCCCAACCGTTCCATCTGTGCCGTGGGGTTCGCCTAAATAATGCATTTATTAAAATAGAGAAGACGTTACGTAATAGACTTGAGGTCCCACGCGCTCCTGACCGGGTTCAAACTGGGGGAGTGTCACGTGGGCTCTGAGCCACACTGGGGTCCCGGGGACCACCACTCCAGCTGAGTCGGTGCCCCATGCTGGGGGCACCCCCAGGCACCTCAGTGGACGGTGGTCTTCATGGGGAAAGGTGCCAGGCTAGAGAGATGCTAACCAGGCCTTTCTCTCTCCCCACAGGGCAATCAGGACGCCACGGCTCCCCCGGAAGCGATGGCCCAGCCCTACCCCCCAGCCCAGTACCCCCCTCCGCCACAGAACGGCATCCCCACCGAGTATGCCCCACCCCCACCGCACCCCGCCCAGGACTACTCTGGGCAGACGCCGGTGCCATCTGAGCACGGCATGACCTTATACCCACCGGCACAGAGCCACCCCGAGCCGCCAGGCATTGACGCCGGCACGCAGTCCATAGCTGGGACACAGACGGTGCCGGTAAGCTGCCCCCCGCCCCAGTCCGGCCCTGGCTGTCCAGGGGGCTGGTTCGGCCATCAAGGGAGCTGGGCAGGATCCTGGCACCTCTCTGGGGTGTAAGGCAGGCCCTTGGTTGTCCCTGCCTGAAAAGTGGCTCCTGGCGGCGGAGGGGGGGGGAGGCGTAGGTTTGTGGAAAATGAAGAGCATGGCCTCAATCCCAGCGGATGGGGGGGGGCACTGGCCGAGAGAAGCAGCAGCACCCCACATGGGGGGTGATGGCACCCCCGATCTGGTGTAGGAGTCTGGCACAGAGGACCAGCACCCCAATCTAGTTGGGGGGGCGCTCACAGAGAGGATCGGTGCCTCTGATCTGATGGAAGGTCTGGCAGGGAGACTGCCCCCCCCCCAATCTGGTGTGGGGGCTGGCAGAGAAGGGTGGCACCATGGTCAGGTGTGGCAGGCTGGCAGGAGGGTGATGAAGGGGTCTAGCATGGAGGACCAGCACTCCAGTGCAGAGGGGGTGGCTGGCAGGAGGACCGGGGCCCAGTCTGCTGTGAGGGGCTGGCAGGGAGGGGCGGGTGGGGGTTGGAGGGAGAGGCCAGTGTCCGGTTGCAGGCGCTCCTCTTGTCCCTAATCACTTGTAATCTACCTGCTTGGCCGTCCTCCAATCAGATCGCTTCGATTATGAGGTTGTCATGCAGCTCCCACAAAGTGCTGAGCCCAGATTCTCAGACCTCCCGAGAGCCAGGGAGCTCACGGTGGGCGGGGCTAGTGCCCGCCTGGGAAGGCTCCCCACCCCCAGAACCCACTGCCCCTGGCCCTGGACCAGCCTCAGGCCCTGAACTCCAGCCTGCCCCATCCAGAGTGCTCCCCGCCTGCACACCACACGTCTGTCCCCGCCTCTACTCTGGGACACTTTGAGTGCCACCACCCCCCCCCCCCCCCCCCCCCCCCCACTGGCTGTGTCCCAGCAGCTGGCTCCACGGGTTGGTAGGGGCCGGGCGTCAGGCCAGCTCCATCTGCACTGCCCAAGAGTGACACTGCCCTGTCACTCAGACAGCTGCCCTCACGGTGCCCCCCTCCACCTTTCCCCTGTCCCAGTCTGGTTCCCAGGACCAAGTGAGGCCCCCAATCTCACCCTTCCCCTGTCCAGCATGAGCTAGTCAAGCCCTCTAGTAATGCCCAGCCAGGGCCCTTCACGCCCAGACTTCTCCATGCCCTCAGCCTCCTGTGCCCATGGATCCCTGGGCCCCACGGTCAAAGCCCACAAGATCCTGGGAGGACCTCAAGCCACACGACCCAGCCGACTGGACTTCAGATTCTGACCATCGAAGCCAGCACAGGCGGGGCTTGGAAGAGCTAGTGGGTGCTTTCCATGGACACGCCTCTTCCTCTTTCTGATGGGCCACATGCTCAAAGGCCTGGGGTCAAGCCTCTGATCCCTTCCTCATAGACCGGGGAAGGTCTCTCACGGAACCACAGGGGTGCTTCCAGGAGGGAAGTAGGAAGGACCGGTGACCAGACTACTGACAAGTGGCGCCAAGTGGGGACAGAGCCCCGGAAGCAAGTCCGGAGGCCCGCTCGACCCCAGGCCCTACTGCCATGGCTCTGGGACACACAGCGGCCGAGTCCATAGGCCAGCTGCTGAGCGGGCACTGGAGCAGGAAAAACGGGTGGCCCTGCCCTCTGGTGGCCGCCAGTCCCCACAGCAAGGGCGGGGAGAGGAGCCCCTGGCTGGTCCCTGCCTCTGGGCAGCCAGAACCTGGGAGGGGCTCCAAGAGCAGCGCTGACAAGGCAGATGCTAAGGCCAGAGGGGCAGCACGTCCCCCTCCCCCCCAGGTGGTCACAGTGTCACCCCGGCTCAGGCCAGCGGCCATGTGGCTGCAAGGAAGG